>JADBJO010016115.1:37500-41518 GCA_016801955.1 Conus betulinus | reverse complement strand
TCCCTGCTATATAAGAAACTGGAGTACAGAAAAGCCCTTCGCGTTTTGTGCGTCTGGTGTGCCAAGACTACGTCGAAATGTCTCGTATCGAAACATCTTGCACTTAGCGACCCGATGCGTCTGCAGGTGAACAGCGAGAACACACACACTAAATTCACTGCCCACAGGACAGAACATGAGACAAAAAATATACACAGTTACTTCAGATCATGAACTGGGGGGGGGGGGGGGGGGCTAATTTACATGAATTGTGTTTTAAAGACTTGCATGTACATGACTTTTTTTTTTTTAGTCATACTTCTTTCTTTATTGTTGTACAAATGTGGACGCTTCTGTTGTGAAACACTATCATTATACAACGATAGCGCATACTGAGTTTTCTAAGTATGTTGCCAAGTTTATGTACACTTTCGACATTCACGGGCCACTTCAAGGAAGGACCTGCACTGAGTCATGCACATTACTGTCATTGGCTAGAAAATCTAAAGCGTTGTCTTGTATGATAATGTAGATGTAGATCTGTCCCGCTGCAATCAGCACGGCCATGGTGCTGTTCACAACGACCACCAGGCTGAAAGCGTAGTGATGTCCTCCTGGTTGATCCCCTGAGATGGGCAGCGGGACGCAGAGGCTTGTCTGACTGAACTCACTGTCTGATGACACAGTGGGAACTACAGAGAGACAGACACCCGCCGACCACGCCAGGAGGCAGAGAGATGCAGTCACTTTCTTCTTCCAGGTACATCCAGCTTTGTTCATCGTGGTGAGAACAACACATCTCTCCAGGACCATGCTTACATCTACAAAGACGGCCCACCTCGCAGGAAAGCAAGAAAATGAAAGCTAACAATCTGCAAAAGACACTAGATCTCCAAGCTGTATCCTTCCACAGGTAGACACCACTGTACATCTGGTCTGCCACACACAGTACTGATAGGTACACTCCCATCAGGACTTTTGAACCACAGAGATGAGAAGCAAATATTCCACTGTTGTCCTTTCCTTTCCTTTGCCGCGAAAACAGTATAAAAAGAACACTGTGTCCCCCAGAAAGATGACAGGTATCAGAAAGTATATCAGAGCTTGCTGCAGCTTACCTCCTAGAAGACGATCACAGGAGGAAAAAATGGGAGAGGGAGTCACAGTTCTTCGTGATGAAGTGCTCGGGCAAGATCTGGGCACAGCACAGCTTGAAGTCGTCAGCATGCAGTTCGCTAAGCTTGTGAAGGTCCTTGAACAAGGTGTGAGGAAACTTTGATATTTCACTGCCACGTTGATCCAGCTTGACGAGAACTGGATTGTCAAAACCCTTTTCCTGTGACCGTCTGTGTGTTGCTGCCAGAAAGATTGAGAACAACAAGTCCAGAGAAAGCTTGAAATTTGTTAAGGTCTAAGTTAGGTATCTGGACCGACGACAAATCCAAGGTTCTCAGGTTAGGGAACACGAAAGTTTCATTGGAGTCTTCAAGAAACAGAGAAGTCAAAGGATTGTTTGACAGAACCAGATGATTTAGGTTGCTGATGTTATTCAACGTATCCAACGAAACAGTTTTCAACTGGTTATCACTAACAATGAGAATTTTTACGTTGGGAAGGTTTGGTAGGAACAGTTGCTGTAGATCACAACTCTTCATGTTCAGATATATGAGCATTTTATTCATAAACAAAAGTTCTGCTTTCATAGCACTGCCAGACACGTCTAAATATCGCACGTCTGGGAATGCATCCACAGGGAACACCTGTCTACATGTAAAAGCCAGACCCTGGCAGGAGCACTGGTCAGGACAAGACATGGAACAATACCATTCATCGTCATGCTGAGGACACTGGTTTCTGCCGTCACACACATGATCTTGATGCAGACACACCTGGGACTGACGACAGCGAAAGTAGCCAGGGCAGGAGTGAGTTTCACAGTCTGCCTCGTCTTCTTTGTAAGGGCAGTCATACACGCCATTGCACCGCACAAACACAGGGAAATGGAAAGCTATGGAGGGGCATTCAAAATGTGTCTTGGGACTCTGGGACCCCGGGTGCCATGTTGTAGTAAGTGACTGCCGTTATTTTCCTGTCACTGTAAAAATTCACAAGCGCAGGAAAGCTGTACTTTTCCCACAGCTCAGACCTGTCTTCTGTCACACTTATATAAACAGTGTGTTTTGACATTGTCGGGTGTCAGCAGAATTCTTGCAGTGGGTATTAATAACACTGCACTTATCGTACTCTTCAACACACTGTCAAACACAATTTTCAAGGGGGAAATCACAATTAAAAAGTTTTTTTTTTGTTTTTTTTGTTTGTTTGTTTTTTTTTTATTCAAGGTTTCAGTGAAGAATGATCAGGAAAATAAGTCCAAAATTTAAGAAATGAAAATGTAAAATGATGATAATGATAATCACCATCATCATCATCATCATCATCATCATCATCATCATCATCATCATCATCATCATCATCATCATCATCTTCATAATAATGGTAATAATGATATAATATACAAATATTACTGATAATAATAATAATAATAATAATAATAATAATAATAATAATAATAATAATAATGATAATAACGATGCTATGATAATGTGCAATAATGATAATAATGATGGTGATATTAATGACGATGACCTGTATGTTTGTTCCTCCGCCATGCCTAAACCGCTGAATGAATCTTTACCATGTTTGGCATGCATCTTCACTTAACCGATGAAAAGGTTTTGACAGGGCCCAATTTTCAAAAAAGGGGGTAGTTTAAAATAAATGAATAAATAAACATTTCTACCCCTGTGCCAACAGGGATTCGCGCTGAATGAAGTTGTCACACTTGCACACACGCGCTGAATGAGCACGAAGGGACAGTAGGGCGGGAAGGGGGTAGAGAAATGGGAGCGGGATGATGACTGACGGGAGCGGGACAACGGGGCAGAAAGACAAAGGCGGGCTGCAAGCTTACACAGTGAGACTGAAGAGGAAACACAGGAGCGCCTTGCAGCCATGGATTCACGCTGAATGACGTTGTCACACACAAATGACGTCTTGGGGGAAAAAAAAAAATGATGTAATCACTAACAATGACGTATCAATGGAGCAGAAAGAGAGGGAAGGATGTCTTCATTCCGAGGATCCCCTTGATACCAACATCCTACCCCATCGAGTTCAGGCGCCTGCAGTTTCCATTGCGCCTGTGCTTTGCCATGACCATCAACAAGGCACAATGCCAGTCAATGGGGGTTGTTGGCCTGTTCCTTCAGGAGCCATGCTTCTCGCACGGACAGCTCTATGTTGGCTGTTGCCCAGGTTGGAAACAGCAAACAGCTGTTTGTGTACGCTCCAGAAGGAAATACAAGAAATGTGGTCTATCCAGCCGCTTTGAAGTAGACAATAGGCACAAAGCAAACAGGGCTTGCTGTGCCTCCTGCCAGCCACTTGCTGGGCGCCTGCCAGATCACTTGCTTGGATGCTTGCTGGACCGCTTAAAGACCACTTACTGGGATACTTAAAAGACCACTTGCTGGGCTGCTTTATGAGACAAGAGCGAGAATGGGGCGGGAGCAGGTACAAACTACATCGACGCGGGTAAGCTATAGTTGTACAATGAACTTCTTTTGTTTAGTAATGATCCATCAGTCATCCAGTACAGGTAAAGGACAAGCTTTGTACGATAAACTTCTTTTTTGGAATTTTTCAAACATTTAATCGATCTTTTACAAACTAAATAAACACTTAGTGTAATAACACACACACACACACACACACACACACACACACACACACACACACACATGGGTGCACATATGTGTGGGGGATGGGGGAGGGGCATATGTGTGTGTCTGGGGGGGGGGGGGTTGTGTGTGTGTGTGTATGTGCATGTTCACTCAAGCCTGCAGATCACCAGGATATGCCTGGATATGTCAAACACACACACGCATGTGTAAACAGGTACAACCCCCCCCCCCCCCCCACACACACACACACACACACGCATACACACAGTCACACGCACACATTCACACATACG
>JADBJO010016115.1:32500-35000 GCA_016801955.1 Conus betulinus | reverse complement strand
GATCCTGGGGTTGCGGGTTCGAATCTTCGCTGAGCCGTTTCGGTACAGGGGGAATTTTACCTCGGAGTTTACGTTGGTTCTGCCTCCATTACCCATGCAGTCCTTTCTATACAGTCCTTCAAAGGAAACTATGAATCAACATTCCATGTGTGAATGCACGCATAACATTTTCCACACTCGTAAAATCCCATCACCAACTTTCAATAGAGAAGTCCAGTTTAGCCGCTGGTATGGTGACATGTTACACACAGCATGCACTTGGAATATGGCTGCCTTAATGGCGGGATAAAAAACGGTCATACACACGAACCTAAACTCCCTTTGTTTTGTAGATGAGATTAACACTTGCCTGTCTGTACAGGGAGTGTCTGCAGGAGTATCAGCCTGCGTACGCGGAAAAGAAAAATAAAAACAGTTCATCCAAAGAGAGAAAACGTCAAATCATGGGTGAAGAACGGTGCGCCTAAATGCAGGCGCCATATGACAAAGAGTTTGACTTGTCATCATTTTCATCGATGATCCAGATCCAGAGTACATGTCTTGGGTTTGATGTGACGTTTGTTTACTAAATGGCGTACACACATATAGGGTAATGATCCTGATCCCTGAACTGATGAAAGGTAGGCCTGATTCTATTTGCTATGGAACAACAGGCGGTTTTTTTTTGTTTGTTTTTTTTTGTTTGTCAACCCATCACACTGGATTTATACACTTTGCACATGGTTTTTAAGAATATTATAGTTTACAGAGAGAAGGCCAAATTTTTGTCATCCAACCACCAAATTTCCCACTTTCTTTTTTAATTATATTGGGCATTATATAGCGCCTATCCTCAGTCAAAGACCAAGCTCTAAGCGCTTTGTAATAAACGCACTACCTCACTCACTCAATGGGCTGCCTACCCAGGTAGAGCCAGCCGAAGAGCAGCCTACTGACGCTCATTCAGTCGTTTCCTGTACCATTCAAATATCAGTCACTCATTTTCATTTATCTCATTCAAATACCAAGCTCTAAGCGCTTTGCAATAAACGCACGACCTCACTCACTCAATGGGCTGCCTACCCAGATAGAGCCAGCCGAAGAGCAGCCTACTGACGCTCATTCAGTCGTTTCCTGTACCATTCAAATATCAGTCACTCATTTTCATTTATCTCATTTTTCTCCAGTTTCTCACATAGGATGCATGCGATGTTTATACGTGTCCTCCATTTCCACCGGTACACGATGGCACATGATAACAGTAAGTGACAATTTTTTGTGGCTTGGTAAGAAATACCAGGCGGCTATCTTCATACCTGACCACTGTCTCCACAAGGCTGCAGCTTCTCGAAAGGACACGGCGGATGGACACAGAAATCCTCATCACTGCCATCAAAACAGTCCGCTCTGTAATCACAAACCAACGTGAAAGGCAGGCGCTCTTCATTGCTGGAACACAGAAAGAACAGCGAGTCTGACGACCTCGGAGCGGCGCACCAGGATGACGCTGGCGCAGTAAGTGCGTCATCAGAGGGCTGAAAATTGACGTCACTGTCGGCCCAGCAATCGCTTCGTAAATCACAAACCAGAAACGCAGGTATCCAGTGCCTGTCAGGACATCGAGTCGCAGCGACGAGGTGTGGGAAGTGTGTGTGATTGGACACAGAAATGTCTGTCAATATGATTGGTTCTTCTTGGTCACTTTGCTGCTGCCTATGTTCCTGCGGTTTATGATCAGGTTTGTTGGATCCCAACGCGGAATCCAACTCACACAAGTAGTAGGCAGCCTTCTTTTTGGGTGCAGGATTTTGTCATGTGAACACTGAATCTGTTTTGGTCTGTCATGGCTCCGCAAAATGGTGGATGAAGCGGATCCGGTTGCGTTTTGTCTGTTGGGTTATAACACACATCACAGACACACACACACACTCGCGCACGCGCGCATGCACACACACACACACACACACACACACACACACACACACACACACACACACGCACGCACGCACGCACGCACACACACACACACACACACACACACACACACGGATAGGGAGGGAGAAGGGGGGGGGGGGGGGGGGGGAGCGCGGAGCAGAGCTTGACTGTCTTCTGAAGGCTGCCATTTTTTTTTTTTCCTGAAATTACTGAAGTCTAACAAACAGAGCAGAGTTTGATTGTGCTCTAATTGCAGCCATTTTCCTCAGAGTATTCGGGTCTGAGCTACCAGCTAAATGGCACTTACAGATAGAGAGATAAACAGACTGACAGATTGATAAATAGATAGACGTACACACGCACACAGACAGGTAGATAGATAGAGATAGACGGGCAGATAGATAAAATAAGTGTAGGTAGATAGATAAATATATGTGCAAACATACACGTATACACACACACACACACACACACACACACACACACACACACACACACACATATATATATATATATATATATATATATATATATATATATATATATATATATAATTTAGTACTGCAGGTGAAGGCGAACGATTCCT
>JADBJO010016115.1:20000-22500 GCA_016801955.1 Conus betulinus | reverse complement strand
ACGGCGGCGGCGGCGACGACGACGACGATGACGACGACAACGACAACGACGATGATGATGATGATGATGATGATGATGACGACACTTACGGCATTACCTAGAAACCTCTGACGAAGGACCCATTTTGCTCGATCTCTTCGCCCCACCCAACACTAATTTCTCACAATCAGCACTCAGTGTGGTCACCAGTACTGACACAGTGACAGGTGACCGTCTCAGCACAGACACTGGTTTGGAGACAGCAGGACCATTTGCCCACAGTGCTCTCCCCTCTAGAAGAATTCATTTCGGGGCAGCTACCACCACCCCTCCCCCTCCCCTTGCCCCCCCGCCCACCAACCCCCCGCACCTCCCACTGCACAATCCAAATGACTTGTACTTTTTTTTTTTTTTTTTTAAACTAACACGGTGTTCCGTGAGATACGCCTGTATGAGCATTTTGCCAGCTTTGCGATACTTTAGGCCTTAAAGGTTTAAATTTAACGTCGACAAATGTGTTTATGTGTGTAGTGGGGAGGGGGGGGGGTGCGTTCGTGCGTGCGTGTGCGCATGTGTGTGTGTGTGTGTGTGTGTGTGTGTGTGTGTGTGTGTGTGTGTGTGTGTGTGAGTACAACCTTGAGTTAAAATGACAATAAACTTGGTTTCAGTCAGTCAGTCAATGTGTGTGTGTGTGTGTGTGTGTGTGTGTGTGTGTGTGTGTGTGTGTGTGTGTGCAGCTTAAATCTCTACTCCACTACAGTTAGATCACATAATACAGACGACAAGTCAGATCCGACTAAATGCGTACATTCACAAATGGCGACTATTTGTTCCAGCAAGTAGACATGTACACGTAGTCACCTTAGTTAACATTTTGTAACGGGGGGGGGGGGGGGGGGGGGGGGGGGGGGGGGGGGGGGGGGGTAGTAGTAGAGCAGCCATAGTTTAAAATGGACACTCTGACTATCTGAGACTATATGTTTGGGTTGGAAAAATAGAACAGAGGGTGAATATGTCGTGATGCTTATTCGCACTCTCTACACTCACCTAAATGATCGGTTAAAGGCACAACTTCTAACTTTTTCTTGACTGAAAGCTGTGTTCCCTTGGTAACCGTCAGCTGTACCTTGTGGTCTTTTATGACGTCCTTCACGAAGATAATGACACTCAGCCCATTAGGTTTAACTGGAATGAGCTCATTGGAAGGGAAAGGCGTTCTCTTGATTCAGCGAGGGAGGGTCATAGTAAGGTTCACAGCCTGTCCACTCTGTCTTTCCATCTTTATTGTAAAAAAACTGGAGGAGCACGTAGTTACCTCTTGTACATGTCTGATACAGAAAGTTCACATCTACGTTGTGATGGTAAGCGATGATATGTTCGTTCTCGATCGCAATGTTCGGTGGGGACGATTTTCAAACACAAGATGGCACTTTAAGGATGAGTGGTTGAATGGATGTTCGTCCTTGCTGTGAACATACGAAATATGGACATGGTTGCAGCAATGTGAAGCACCCTGTCCTGTGAAACATGCACTGTCCTGTGCCGTACACAGTGTCACGTGTGTCAACAGGAGTGGTGGACAATGTGAACAAGCACCCTGCGTGTGTCAGCGTACACAGTGTCACGTTCGTATGAAGTGTTCTGAGGAGTGTAGCAGCGATCTTGAGTGTCGTCAGGTAACACGTCGGTGTTGTGCGTGACATGCTGTGCTCCTGCTGCTGCCCAAACCTTTTGTATGAATATCACGTATCCAAACATACACACACGCACACGAATACGTGGAAGTATACAGTCACGCCCATCTACAAACACACACAAGCGCGCGCATACACACACACACACACACACACACACACACACACACACACACACACACACACACACACACACACAGAAAGAGAGAGAGAGAAAAGAGAGAGAGAGAAAGTTAACCCAAAGCAGATGAGAGAGAGAGAGAGAGAGAGAGAGAGAGAGAGAGAGAGAGAGAGAGAGAGAGAGAGAGAGAGAGAGAGAGAGAGAGAGAGAAATGATTCATTCCTTCAAAGCAATACAGCTTCCTTAGCAATTCGATTCGATCCACCATGATAGAAATAAACGCGGTACATGTTCGTCTGACATGGAAACTATGACAAACTTGTCCTTTTTTTCAAACACAGTTCTGACATATTTCATGTTGTGCTGGTAAGGCACTGGGTCACGATGATTCCGTCTGAGGCGTGAGTCTTGAGCCCAGGCTGTCACCCCAGGTAGGATAGGATCAGGCCGTGTAGCGTCTCCAGCGTCCGCGCAGCACGTGCCTGGATGTCAGCGTGTTGTGTTCTGTCGACACGTTTTCCTCGGCGGAGACTGGCCAGTTTTGTCCGCTCCTCTGTCAACATGTGTCTGTCATCCTGCTTCGCAAACCAGAACGAACGGTCACTGTCATCTGGCGTACACGGAACCTCCAACACCAGATCGTCCGATTCACAGAGTAATATGTCTGATCCACTGGAACGATCAAAAGCGATTTTTTCTGAATAAC
>JADBJO010016115.1:0-10000 GCA_016801955.1 Conus betulinus | reverse complement strand
AGCAGAAACTCGTGAAAAGGCCAGTGGTATGTTCTAATTGTCTCGAAGATAATCACCACGCTTCAGTGTGCGTGAATGATGTGGTGTGCAGGGCAAGTAAAAAGACGGAACACAAACGAGGAGACCCTGCTTGTGATCTTACGATGTCTAATTAGCGTAGCAGAGGAAGTGTGTGTATGAGCGATGAAAAGAATGAGGATAAGAGTGAGAGGGAGGAGAGCTAGGATGAAGAGAGAGAGCGAGAGAGTAATGTGCAGAGAGAGGAGAAAAGTGGAGGAGGGAAAAACATCCGCCAGAACAGAGGACGATCCAGCACATGTCAGGCCATGCTGGGATCCTCCCTGGAGCTGCACAGTCCCCCTCGCCACCGTTCGGAAACCCCGAAGCGACGCCAGTCTCGAGAGGGCGCCAGTCCTCCTGATAAAAGGGGGAAAAAGCAAGCAACAGAAACACAAGAGGGAGGGCGTTCCCGCCACAGGAAAACATCACGTGATAACCGTTCCGGTGTAGACGAGTGGCGTTAACGTCTGGTATTGTTTAGATGGTTATGTTATGACGACTTATCGCTTGAAAATGGATTGTGAGTTTGGAAAATCCCTGTTATGTCTAAATATGACGATTTCCGCTTCGAATTTTGTTATATTCGTAGGCAAAGAAAATAGCAATTTTTCATATAATGAATAAAATCCGTATAACGTCACTGAATTGTAGAGGATTAAAAAAATAAATATAAAAGAACATCAATTTTTCATTTCTTTAAAAACAGAAAGTTTGATTTGATCTGTCCTCAAGAAGCTCATGTAACTGACAGTAATGTATCTATATGGGAAAAAGAGTGGGGAGGTTTTTTTTTTTTTACAACGGAGGTACCAACAGGAGTAAGGGAGAAGTTTATTTGATTGCAAAACATTCCAGGGAGAAGTCACATTAGCAATGGAACAAAATGGAATCTTGATTGTTTCAATTACATGTGATAAATATGATGATTTCTATTTAGCAAATATATATGCTCCAAATCATAGTACTTAAAAATGGATTTTTTCAAACAACTGAAAGAAGAATGTAAAAAGTACAGTGACAAAAAACATTATGTTGTTTGGGGACTTAAACTGTGTTCATAACAATGCTCTTGATATAGTATCAGGCAAACCTCACCGTGAAAATAAAGTTCAAGGTCTTAATAAGTTAATGAAAGACCTAGAACTGAGTGATCTTTGGAGAGTATTTCATGCGAATGAACATGATTATACATAGCACAGGTGCAGTCCATTTATAGCTCGTAGGCTTGACTATTGCTTTACAACAGAGGATGTATTAAGTCATTGTGTATCATGTGAACATCTGAACATTCCAACCTCGGACCATAAGGTTGTGACAGTTGAGCTGAATCAGTGTGAATTCATGCGTGGACCACGTTAATGGAAATTCAACAATAGTTATTTAAAAAAAACAAAAAAACATGATTTTGTACAGCAGTTGAATAGTCTGATAGATAAAGAGCTTAACGACAATATTAATGACAATTGTCTCAAATATTGATAAATGGGAAATGTTGAAAATTGAAATAAGAAATTTTTGTAGCGAATTTGGAAAAGAATTGTCATGCCAAAAGAAAAAAAAAAACGATTCGCTTAAGTTAAACCTACAGATCTCAGAAATTGAAAGAAAGCTAATTAAGGACCCTTCAAATGAAGAGTCACAAGCCACATATATGCATTTAAAGCATAAATTAGAATTAAAACAACTGCATGACGCAAAGGGGAGCACAGATAAGACCGAGAGTTAGATGGGTCGAAAATGGGGAACAAAACACTAAGTATTTCTGCAATTTAGAAAAAAAAGCTAGGGGTAAACGAAAGTCATAACAAGGCTGCATAAAGAAACAGGAGAAGTTTTAACTAAACAAAGTGATATCTTACAAGAACAAGTTTCATTTTATAAAAAATCTGTACAGCCAAACAACGGTCACAGAAAATGTTATAGAGGAGACTAACAAATTCCTGGAGTCAGAAGTTTTTCCATGTTTAGATGATAATGATGCTGCCTTATGTGAAGGATTAGTTACCTTGGAGGAAACAACAAATGCGCTAAGTAAACTACGTAATGGGTCGGCACCTGGATGCGACGGAATCACAGAACAATTCTTAAAATTCTTGAAGTAAACTAGCTAAACTGGTCACAAGTTCTTTTATTGAATCTTTTCATAAAGGTGAATTACCATACACTGAAAGGCAAGGAATCATTACTTTATTACACAAAGGAAAAGACTTAGAAAGAGACCAGTTAACAAACTGGAGACCATTTACCTTGACTAATACAGATTATAAAATCCTTGAAAAGTTTCAGCGGAAAGACTTAGCGGCGTTATTCATAAGTTAATTAACAACGATCAGTTGGCTATCTGAAAGGCAGAAATAATGCAACAATTATAAGGTCCATAGATGATGTATTAAACTACTTAAACACACGTAATGAGGATGGGTATCTACTAGCAGTCGACTACCGTTCTAGCTTTCGATTCAATATCCAGAAAATGTTGTTGCATGCATTTGATGTTTTTGGTTTTGGTGTGGTCTTTAAAAGGTGGGTATATGTTCTTAACAACGGTAGTTCAAAGTAGTATTAATCATGGTGGCTGGATTTCCGAACCTTTCGATATTTCCTGTGGTATCAGACAGGGTTGCCCTTTTTCACCTCTCGCATTTGTACTGGCCGCAGAGCTGCTTGCGATCAAAATTAGAAACAGTTACTTAGAGGGCATTACAGTTCCAATGCCTCATTGCACAAGCCCTGTTCATATCAAATTAAAATCAATGGCCGACGACACAACACTTTTTTTTCTGAAAAAAACAGGACAGACATGCTTACAGCTTTAGAAATACTAACTGAGTTCAAAAGAATTTCTGGCCTTAGATTAACTACACAAAAAACTAAGGTTTTGAGAATGGGGCAATAAGAATGAAGATGAAAATATTCCATTTACTTTGGTCAGTAAAATGAAAATACTGGGCATTTATTTTGAAACAAAACAAAAATGGCACAAGACATTGAAGACAACTAGTCTCATAGATTAGATGCAATGAATTCCATCATTAAGGAATAGAGTAAACGTGACCTGAGTATTCAAGGTAAAGTTGTGGTTATAAAGACAGTTGGATCAGCCAATTTCATATACGTAATACAATCTATAGGTCTTCCCCATAATGTACTAAATAAAATAAATACAATACTCTATAAATTCCTCTGGCAGAAAAAAAAGTAACGGGAGGGAGAGCATTTGAAAAAGTGGAACTAAAAGTAATGGAAGGTGAGTATGGAGAGGGGGGTCTTAAAATGTTAAACATGCTCGAGCTACAAAAATACTTTTATTTACAATGGGCAGGGAAAACTGTTTGACGCGCGACTGAAAAAAACACAAGTGGAGTTTTATTCCAAAAAAGGCATTTGGAAAAGCTGGCAAAAGGTGATAGAATCTTCCATATCAACTGTAAAAGAAAAGATATTAAAGGACTTGAAAGAAGAGACAATGAATTTTGGAAAGAGGTCCTAACCACTTATTTAGAGAACAAATCAGTCATTACGATGGAAGATATTAATTGCAACAATTTTCAAAGTCAAATGATCTTCAATAATTCACTTCTCACCTGCAAGCACAAAACGTTGTTCTTTCCAACTTAGCAAAAGAATGGAATTGAATTGAAACTATTGAACAGATGATTAATTCTCGAAAAAAACTGTTTACTCACTCTAGAGGAATTATAAGACATGATAGGGCAAAAACAGAGCAAAAAAAATAATATCGTACTAGATTATAACATTTTAATTAACACTATTCCAAAGACATGGGTTCAGTGGATACATAACGGCGAAAAAAGAGAAGGGAGTCAGAAATGTGAGGCGAGTCAGTTCAATAGGAAAGTAAAGGATATTAGGAAATTAGTCTGTAACGACAAAAAAAAAAAACCAGTGATTCCATGTGCATCTCAATTTGGCTCAGAAAATTTGGTGTTAGGCTAGATACATCTATATGGTCAAGAGCGAAAGACGTTACAACAGAAACAAGATTAAGAGTCCTGCACTGGAAAATCTTGCATAATATTTACCTACAAATATTCTCTAAGTAAAATGCAAGTAAAAGAAAAATAATAAGTGTTCGTATTGTCCTGACACAATTGATTATATTGAACATTTTTTTCTATGATTGTCCACCTGTGCAAATATTTTGGTTGTTCATCGAGAATTTTATGTACGTAAAAAACAGATATAAGACTAAAGCTATCTGTTCTGGACATACTGTTTGGTATAAACAAATTTGGTCTCAATCTTGCGAATTACAAATTCATTAATTACATAATTCTATTAGCTAAGGGTCTATTAGTATTAAAAAAAAAAAACAAAAAAAACAAAACAAAAAATTGTCCTGTCTACAATATATTTTTGAAAAAAGAGCTAAACATTAGAAAGCATCACCTCTCCTTTAAGTAGACTAGAAAAACACACTATCTGATGAAGATTTCCTTTGCATATTTCTACAGAAACAGTTACAGCTACCGTTTGGAAAAAGTATGGTAGGAAGCCTGTGGGTTTCCTTCTCTATCTCTCTCTCTCATTCCCTCCCTCCGTCTCTCTCTCTCTTCTCTCTCTCTCTCTCTCTCTCTCTCTCTCTCTCTCTCTCTCTCTCTCTCTCAGTTTGTCTGTGTCAGTCTGTTGGCCCGTCTGTCTGCTTGCCTGTCCATTTGTCTGCCCGTCCGTCCGTTGCTCCAACTCTCTTTCTTTTTCCCGCGGTTATGTCATGAGATTGACTTTTCTTTATTTTTTTTCTACATGTTCGCTAGTTTGTCTATCTATCTGCTTGTCTGTCTGCTTGCCTCTCTTTCGCTCCCTCCCTCCCTCCATCTCTCTCTCTCTCTCTCTCTCTCTCTCTCTCTCTCTCTCTCTCTCTCTCTCTCTCTCTCTTTCGCACGCGCGTGCGCGTGCACGCACTCTTTCTATCTATCTCTGTTTGTATGAGAGTGTGTGAGCCTGTTTGCCTGTCTATCCGTCTGACTCAGTGTCTCTCTTCCTGTGGTTCTCTCTCTATTTGTATGCCGTGCATTATCTGTCGGTAAGTCCCCCCCCCCCCCCCTTCAACATCCCATTCTCTCCCTCCTCTCTCTTTGACGCCGTCTCTGTCCATCTGTCTGCCTGTTCTCTGTCTGCCTGACGGGTCTGTCTGTCTGTCTGTCTGTCAGTCTGCCTCTCTCTCTTTTTTTTCTTCTTTTTTTTTTTTTTCTGCTGTGGGTGGTGGGTGGTGGATGTGTTGGCGATGGTGTGGGGGCGCGTGACGTAAGGAGCGCTCAAGCGCTTGGGTAGAAGGATGGGAGGGGAGACGGGCAAACTGGGATCAATGATTTCCTTTCAGGCGTGTGTATATACAGAATTGGTTGGTGAGAGCCGCTTACGCATAAGTTTTTTTTGTTTCGATACCGTGCCTTTAACATGTAATTACCATTGTTAACATGTTGAGAGAGCGGGGGGGGGGGGGGGGGGGGGGGGGGGGGGGGGGGATAGTATGTGTGTGTGTGTGGGTGGGTGGGAAGCGCAACACAAATTGAAGCTAGCAGGTAACAGATTATCCATCTCTCTCGTTCTTTGGGAAAAACTGAAATGAAAGTAAATAATTAAGTTTTTTTTTGTTTAATCTGTGTTGTTTTCGTTGTACAAGCAACACATTGTCAGAGTGAGTGTGCCAGTTCACTATACATTGGAACACTAAAATAACCCAGACACTTTGTATCAAACGCCAAAACATTGAAATCTGCAAAAAACGTGTCCATTTTTAAATGAACAAACAGACTTTGCATGGTGTGTAAGTGACTGGTTCAGGGGGGGAAAAAACCTAGTAGTGGAAATTGTTTTTGCTTTTTTCGCTTTTTTGTTTTTTTTTGGCAGGTGAAGAGGACAGTGTGAAGCACCAAAAAAATGAAGAGGTGGATTTTGGCCTTAGGAAAAAAAAAAAAAAAAAAAAAATAGAAAGAAATAAAAAAAAAAAAGAAAAAAAAATCACCGCCTTAGGTGCTCCATTGATCCGATAACTAATGCCACCAAAAAAATGCTCTATTATATTTAGTAATAACAGTGTCTTCGGTAAATCAGCGATTCAGTTTACAGCACAATGTAGACGGTCAAGGAGTACTTTATTGAATAACACATGAATTACTGAAATACATGCACGAAATAGATAATGACTGTAATAATATTTAATGTTTCTTATCCCAAAATGCGATTTAGGTGTGCCAAAGGTTGTCATGTACATTTTCATACACATACCCCAAGATAATTCTCCTTTTCATTCTTCTTTGGGATTGCCAATGGCATTAATGTGAAATACTATTGCTGATAAAATTTCACAGTTCCCTGATTGTATCCATTACTAGGTGGAGACCTGAATGGTCTACTAGTCTAGGTTGGTATGCTAGTTATTCTCAAATCAAAAGTACTAAGTACTACATGCTAAGGTAACAGAGGCTCCGAAGATAATTTGCTGAATAAGTATGAAAAATATCTGTTGAATATGTGTACAACGTTTAAAGTATGTATCATGAATGGTGTGTATAATGATGGCCGGCAAGGTCGTTTACATGCATCTCTGATACAGGAAATAGTGTTACTGACTATTTATGATATCCATTGGCTTGTATCTACACATGAAGTCACTGATGCATGTATATTTAATAGACCGCATTGATTCCGACCATTTCTTTGGAATTATATCTTGATTTTATGCAAATTGTTAGTCACACGGTTAACAGGCAAGAGGGCACTAAATTTATTGATAACTTTCCGTAGGAAGATAACAACGCTAACTTTTTCATGATTGGTTGAATCATGTTAACATTACAAACAGTGAATTCAGCCATTGGTTTTATAGAAAATAAAAATCAAATGTTGCTCTCAGGGTGTTTAACAGCTGCATTCTAAAGCAAGCAAAATGCATGTTGGACAAGATCAGAATAAACTTAAGCGACATGAACGCCCTGTGGTTTGATCAAGAATGTCGTGTGACCAAAAACAAGCTCGAGGAAACCATTAAGAGTGTTCAGCAGAAACTTCGATGGAGAAGTCAGTTTTGAATATTGTGAGACCTGACAATAATATAACAGAAGGCTACAAAGAATGCAAACAGAGCATAAAAAGCTACTCAATGACTTGATTAACTCAGTTCATAATCAGAAGGATTGTTAGCAAACTATACACCAATTTTTCCAAAGACGTCAAAAGCAGCTAATAATATTTCCACAGGAGTTATACCAGCTTTTCAAAGATATCTTGGGGAAAAAAAAAGATGTAGACATAGAAATAGACAAGTAACTAATGAAGCAACTTGTTCGAGAAAAAAATGGAAAATCTGCTGGTCCAGATGGTTTAATTGGAAAGCTCTTTAAGAATGCAGGTGAATCGTCATCAGTGTTTCTGTCAATTTTTAATGTCCTTTTGATAAAGGACTATATCAGGAAAACTGGACTGAATCTATCATCATTCCACAATTTAAGAAAGATGCAGTAAACGATACTAGAGGTTACAGACGGACTTCACTTCCCGTTAAAAGTAGCAAATTTTACAGTTCTATTGTAAACTACTCGCTTTGTTCATAAACAAATTGGCTTTAGAAATGATAGAAATTGGAAGGCATGGTGCAACTGTTTCTCCAGATTATATTGAACTATTCATTTTCTTCTTAGATGATGACATTGTCTTATTGTCTGAAACCACAAATGGCCCCCAGACCCAGTGAAATCTACTACATCAGGTAGATAGAAAAAATAAATAACGCTAACGAAAGAAAATGGAGAAAGCTTCACAAGCAAGTGCCTGATGAAGCTGCTAAATCACGTGCAAACACAAATTCTCAAACAAAGCATGTTCATCCTGCTGAGAAACAACACAGGTCTAACAGGCTGGCCACCTCAAGGGGATGCCTGATACGTGTCTTGCTGCTAGACTGCTGTTCCGGTGAATTGGCGAATAGGAAACGTTCAGACAGTGGTCAGAAAAAAAAGCGCTTCAAGGACACGCTCAAGGTCTCACTGAAGAACTTTTACATGACCGGGGTCCTGTGATAAACAGTGGCTCAAGATCGCTCCACCTGACAAAAAGGCGCATCAGAGGTGCTGCCTCTTGAGATAGCAGAGGCCAACAGGGAAAGGGAATCGGGCAATGGCATGGCCACCTTTTCCTTATCTCCAATGCCTATGGATCACTCATGCTCGAACTGTGGCACCACTGCTCTCTGTGGCCACATTGGACTGACCACTCAGTCAGCACATTAATCACAACGCTTTTCAGTGCAATGTCTTGTCTTTGGTCATCGTCGACTACTACTACTACTACTACTACTACTACTACTACTGCTACTACTACACACTACTACTGCTACACCACACACACACACACACACACACACACACACACACACACTGTTCAAGGAATATATATTTAAAGAAGACATCAGTGGATGTGCAGTATTTGTCAGTTTCATTCCATATCCAATTTGCGCCCAGTTTGAGGGGGAAAATGATTTGCCCGTTCTTCATTGTCATTGTCTTGAATGTAGTTTGTCTTGTTTAAAAAAAGGCTAAAGAGGTCGAAACGCGTCGTGTTTTGTCCTGTAATTTGTTTGTCTCTTTCGTCCGTGGAAGTTTTTTTTTTTTAAGTTTGTATGGAAGAAGCTTAATTAGATGAAAAACTGTTAACATTCCTGATTTTCAATACTGCAAACGTTAAAAATCCTTCTGTTTTACACTTTAAAAAAATGTTGTGTTTAGAACAAGTGTACACAATAGCCAAAAACGCACTCACAAAAATGTAAGAACAAGTTACCAATCACACACACACACACACACACACACACACACACACACACACACACACACACATATATATATATATATATATATATATATATATATATATATTATAAACTAAATAGTATCAAGGTGCCCTTCGAGATTAAAAAAAAAAAAGCTCAACCACCTGGGGGGGGGGGGGGGGGGGGGGGGGGGGGGGGGTAGGGGCAACATCTGTTAAAATGAAGTATCAAAATGTAGAAGTTTGTGCGTATGGGTCAATATCATTCCTTGCACGTGCTATCTGTGGTTCTCGGTTGCTTGCTGTGGTCTGCTCAGTGGAATTCGCTGACAAAGATTTCCATTTATGCCTGCAGTTATTTACTATTTCTACTTTTGTATTCAAAGTTGCTAAATAGGGTTTACATAGTATTAACCATTTTGCTATGGAACATAAGTTGCTTTAAAAAAAATATATTGTTGTACGGTGTTGCTCTTTTTATGATTTTCCATGATATGCTGTAATTTCGTTTTTGTCTTTAAGGCTCCAAATGTATTTACTCAGTTCCGTTTTTTTTTTTTTTTTTTTTTTTTTTTTGTTGTTGTTGTATTTTCTTTGTTGAATGACTGTTTGTGGTTTGCGTATCTAGTTTTAAAGTGGGTTTTCAGTAATCCCTATATATGTTTTTTTTTTCATTTTCTGATGTTACAGTCGCTTGGTATACAATATTGTTGTAAAGGGCATTTGTCGCTAAGGGGGCACTGTTCTCGTTTTGTGCAATAGCAAGATATCGTTTCACCAGCCTTCTTTGTTGTGTTGCTTTTCATTTTGTTGGATGAATCAACTGTGTTTTTTGGAGGTTGGGCATACATGAGTATGATAGTTTGATGGTGTTTTTGTTGAATATTTTGAACAGTTTGTGTTCTTTTGGGAATGATGTGTCAGTATTTTAAAGAATTATTTTCCTACTTTGTTTTTACTCTTCCATCATATGGGGGGTTATAGCATATGATCTTCCTTTTCCTGTTTTTCTTGTTTCTGTTTATGTTGTTGTCTGGGCTATATTGTAGTTTGTAATTGTAACCACTTTTTGCAAACACTTCTTGGTATTCTGCTGCTGCAGTATTGAATACTTTTTCATTGCATGACAGGTTAGATAGTCTCTTGTTTATGC
>JADBJO010016114.1:56271-86039 GCA_016801955.1 Conus betulinus | reverse complement strand
AGAACACTATGATGTGGACCCAACAAGGGCAACCACAAGCACAGATGTGGAACAACCACCAGGCCAGAGAATGAGAGTCACCTGCAGACAGAACACTATGATGTGGAACAACCACAAGCACAGAGAAATGAGAAGTCCAACTTCAGGACAGAACACTATGATGTGGAACAGCCACAGGGACAGAGAACACGGAGATCTCAGTCTCCAACAGACAGAACACTATGATGTGGAACAGCCACAGGGACAGAGAACACGGAGATCTCAGTCTCCAACAGACAGAACACTATGATGTGGAACAGCCACAGGGACAGAGAACACGGAGATCTCAGTCTCCAACAGACAGAACACTATGATGTGGAACAGCCACAGGGACAGAGAACCACGGAGATCTCAGTCTCCAACAGACAGAACACTGTGATGTGGAACAGCCACAGGGACAGAGAATGAGAAGTCAACTTCAGACAGAACACTATGATGTGGAACAGCCACAGGGACAGAGAACACGGAGATCTCAGTCTCCAACAGACAGAACACTATGACGTGGAATAGCCACAGGACAGAGAACACGGAGATCTCAGTCTCCACAGACAGAACACTATGATGTGGAACAGCCACAGGGACAGAGAAACACGGAGACCTCAGTCTCCAACAGACAGAACACTGTTGTCTGACCTGTTACTTGAACATACTGGAATCTGGACATTCACCTGAAAACATTGTGACATAAACAGTCACCTACAGACACGGTCATCTCAGCGGTTACCCAAAGACACAGTGATCTGGCCAGTCAGCAAAAGACACTGTGATCTGGACAGTCACCTAAAGACACTGCGATCTGGACAGTCACCTAAAGACACTGCGATCTGGCCAGTCATCTAAAGACTCTGTAATCTGGACAGTCACCTAAAGACACTGTGATCTGGACAGTCAGCTAAAAATACAGTGATCTGGACAGTCAGCTAAAGATACTGTGATCTGGACAGTCACTTATGACACTGTGATCTGGACAATCCTAAAGACACTGTGATCTGGACAGTCAGCTAAAGACTCTGTGATTGGCCACGCCTGCAGTGAGAGACAAGAAATTGTCATTTTTTTTTTTTTTTTTTAAATGAAACGGAATTAGTTCCACCTTGGCTTAAGGCTGTGTCAGACAAATTGACACAGACTAGAACACCAAGGCTACATCAAAATGTTTTTACGCTCAGCATGGTTATGCGGGAATTGTCTACAGTCCTGACAAGCTCCTAGCATAACCACCAGTCTCAAACATCCCTTGAAGTCGGAGTGTGGCTGCCACGTGGCGGGGTAATCAAAAACGGTCACACACGTAATGTTTTCGTCCCTAGCTGAGACATTGTACCCATGATGTTCAAGCGCTTCTGCTCTTCGGACGATCCCTGGAGTCTTTTAGCTGCAGAAAGTACACCGTTGTCACTGGGGCTGTACCGTACGCGCGCGGTACTGAGAAAGCATCAGAGAAGATGACGACTGTGGTATGTATTGGCCCTCCCCTCTATTCTCATGCAGTGTTCTGGCTGCTGACTGTAGTGAATATGTGTAATTGTGCAGACTCCCCTTCTCCCCTTCCCTCCCACCCCCTCCATCTTCTCTACTCCTGCACCCCTCTGCCCTGTGTGTGTGTGTGTGTGTGTGTGTGTGTGTGTGTGTGTGTGTGTGTGTGTGTGTGTGTGGTGTGTGTGTGTGTGTGTGTGTGTGTGTGTGTCAATCTGTCTCCCTCCCCCACCCTCTCCTCTCTCTCTCTCTCTCTCTCTCTCTAAACAACCAAATACAAAACAAAACAAAACAAAACGAAAAAAACAAAACTGTCCGTTTCATAATAAAATTGAAAACGAATTCAATTTCTTGTTTGAAAGTCTGAAGTACTCATGTGTGCGAGAAAAATTGTATCAAGATTCTATTCTCATCCAAATGGTGATGGTCTAGTTTATTTGATCCTTAGAAATTTGGCAATATATCGTTTATGCCCAGCAAACTAGACATGAACTTATGAACGGAACCTAGATGAATATGTGTTGTGTGATTAGTGTCAAACACAGTGAAAACATTTGTGTTTATCTCGGTTTTGTTTTCCTTGATTTATTTCCCCTTGCAACTGTTTGCTTGTGTGCTTCTAAAAAACACAGTCACTTCCTTTTGTTGATGACCCGTACCTATTCTTTATTTCATTCTCAGCAAACGTGTACCCATTTGTATACAGGTTCAGTGCCTTACATAAAGAAAAAAAATCAGAGTTCAAAAGTTGAGCTCTCATCTCTCTCTCTCTCTCTCTCTCTCTCTCTCTATCTCTATCTCTCTCCCCTCCTCTCTCCTTCTCTCTCTCTCTCTCTGTCTCTCCCTCCCCCCCCCACACCCGCACCCCCGCACCCCGAAGTGAAAGGAAAGTTCACAGAAAGTGAGATGGAGATGGATCTCAACAGGAAGTTGAAGGGGAGTCCACTTTTTTTTTTCTTTGCTGTGGAGGGAACCCTAAGCAAAATCAGTCTCCCAACAGCAAAAACAGTTTAGCATGTCAGACGAACAAGGAAAATCGGTCAAGAAATATTTTCCTTGTTCCTCTAAAGCTGTGTCAGCGTGACCACAATGGTACTAAGGAAAGGAAGTTGAGAAGATTTTTTTTTTTAACCTGTTTAATTCTAATGAGGTGTGTTGTGCCACTTCTGAATATCATACATGCATTTCAGCCCAATGTTTTACTTTGACAGTACTTTTTGTGAAGTTCCTTTCCACTCCACTTGGCGGTCATGGAAAATTTGTCAGTGTATGTCAGGTTGAGTGCTGTACATGCTCTTTCTTCTCCACAAACAGTCATCATGTTGCATATTGAAAAATAAAATTCACTTGGTCTTCATAAGTCCTGCCTGTTTTTCTGTCAAGTAAAACTTCAGCAGCCTTTTTAGTTTACTTCTTACCTTCTGACTTTCTCTCCCTTCCCCCTTGCTTCCTCCACTTTCTCCTTCCCCTCTTCCCTTCTCCAACCATTACCCATCTTTTTTTTGTTAACATATCTTTGGGCAGATTTTTAAAATAATTCTTAGTGAGTCCACCAGAAAAACAAGGACAAAACATGCCACAAGACAGAACATGACGTGTTTTGACATCTTAGGTTCTTCATTTTCATTGTCCTTAACTTTGTTTATCTTGCCTGAAAAAGACTTAAGGGGTCGAAATTTGTCATGTTTTGTGTTGTAAACTGTTTGTGCATGTTTTTTGTTGGACTGACTAAGATTTATTCTTAAGATTTGTTTCAGTTTCTGTTTGCAGTAAACTCACTTTGAAACTATCTTTGGTAAAGTTGCAAAGTGAGATGACTGCAGATAGAAATCTAAACAAATCTTAAATAAATGTTAGAGAACAGCAAAAAAAAAAAAAAAACATGGACAAATGAATCATGTTTTTTGGGCAGTTCGCTGACATTTATTTAAGATTTATCTTTGGTAAATCATTTTGATGCAACCAGAGAGCTATTCTATGTGAACACATGTGTCTCCACTACTTGACAGTTTAAGTGTATGGGGGTCTTTCTGTTTTTGTTTATTAAATTATTTTCCAGCTATCACATAGTTAGAGGCAGCAGTTTGTCAAAGAAGAGTATATCTGACATGACACCAGCAACTTGTAGAAGTCATTTTCCTTAAGTTTTGTTAAATTTGAGTATTCCTTTATCAGTTGGTGACCAGTTATGCTGTTTCTTTGTGCTTGTATTTGTTGGTGAAGTGTTAGGACTGAGACGGTGGAGTGCTTGTTGGCGAAACATGAGGATTGAGGTAGTGTAGAACTTTGAACAATACATATCTAATGCCACATGTGTTTTCTCCAGCTTACAAGCAGGACACCAAGAGTCGCTTGTCCTGTGGCTTGAACCAGCTGCTAACAGTTGGTTTGGATTTGAAGCGACTGCAAAACCAAAAGCAAGATTTGGCTGAGCAGATCAAAGAGATGGAAGCCATGTTGAAACACCAAAAGAATGAAATTGAGGATCTGGAGGTAAGGGTAACGAAAGTAAATGGCAGACTTAAGCCTGAAGCAAAGTAAAAACTGAGTATTCTGTTTTGCCCCTTTGTATTATATTTCCTGGCTGAGTTTTTTAAGATTACAAAATATTTTCACAGTTAGTGAAGGTATTGTCAAAAAAAGGAAAATGTATGTGTTGGTATAGATCTATGTGTATGTGTGTGTATGCATGTGTGTTTGTGTGTGCGCACACAAGTGTGTATGCATAATGTGCAGTTTTGTGTTCAATTTTATCATGCTAAAGAAGTGAACTGTATGTCCAAGCCTGAATATATTCAAATGGAGCAATTCCTGTAGAGTTGTAACACTGCTCGTAGACTATGGTATACCCTAATGATCAAGCATGACCGTGATGGTAGTGAGGGTACAAATAAGTTTTGAAGACAGCAAAAATGTATCTAAGTACACGAAATGAAGAGTGTGCAGGCCTGCTTGAGAGTCAAATAGCACACCCTCTATATGAATGGGTGCTGAAAAAAATTGTGCTGTCTGATGGCATTGGTACAGCATTTACAAAGAGAGAGAGAAAGAGAGAGTAGTTATTACAGATGTTAAAGTTAAGAAGGCCACAAAAAAGAAGAAAAATCAGATCTCTTCTCTTCATAGTAGACTTGTTATCTTAATTTATTGAACCCTAAGCCTGAATGCTGTTCAGGTGCCTCTGAATGTAATTCTTATCCATTGCCCAGTCATTCTTAACCATTGTCAGAACAGGATTTTGGCTAACTAGCCCTTTTCCTCAAGCTGGCTTATCAACTCATGAATAATCATTTTACTGCCAGGAAAAGGATGTACCTTTCAAAGAACATCCTTCCTCATAGGCACAAGAAATGTTGCTGAATAATTCAAACAATTAACATGCTTTAATGCTTATATTGTATAAGGGGATTTATGCAAAGAGTAGAATTAGTTTGTCAAGGCGTCAAAAAAATCCATAAATGCATCATGAGGTTTGTATACATTGGTATGTAGATCATGTTGCTATAATCAAATAGAATTGTTTTCTGTTGGTAAAATAATTTTTAAAAGATGAAAGTTTTAATGAGGTACCTCTTTTGTTTGTGCAAACCAGCCAGGCAGATGCAGTTGTCCAGACTGTAAACTCAACTTTAGATTTTGTAATTGTGTTTATTTCTTAAACTGGTGTATTATGGAACAACATATTAGAATTTATACATTTTTTTTTTTTTTTATTGAAGAATAAGTAAACCTTACGAAAAGAAAAAAAAAATGAAGCACTGCATCCCATAAGAGGCCCAGGTCCACTGTTGGTACACTGATGTTTCAGCATTGTTTAAAGAGTCTTCTTCCACCTGTGTATTCATGACTGGTGGTAAAACAGTTACATAGCAAAACACAAAACTTTGCCATTTTTGAGACTGAGGGTAGTTAAGATTCTTTCTTACCTCACTGATTCCTGTCAAAAATGTCACATTCCAAATTGCGTTTCTGTTATTTTTTATGTGTGTAGCTCTGTCCAAATCACATACACATCACGCATGCACACATGCACACACAAACGTGCGCACACAGGTGTGCACGTACGTATGCACACACGCACGTGTACACACGCACGCACGCAGGAACGCACACACGCACGCACACATGAACGCACACACACACACACACACACACCACACAACACACACACACACACACACACACACACACACACAGTGACACACACAGTCTCTCTCTCTCACTCCCAGTTCTCTCAATTTCAGCTTTTGCTTTACATGTTAAACTGAGTTCATTATTTGCAATTCTCATCAGACTTATGGCATTCTAATCAAAGTACATATAGTCACCATTGCGACTATAGTATTCTTTGGAGTATATTTCAATTTTCTTTTAACTGAAGCAGATCTGGTTGGGTGATTGTAAGGAAATCCTTAGAATTTTTAGAAAGTTGACAGCTACAAAGAAAAAAAAAGTAATTCAACAGAAATTGAGCAAAGACAAAACGATAACGGCAACAAATTGCAAGCAAACCAATATAAAGCAGACCCAAAATATTTAAGATCGTTGTTTTGCAGTGCTACTACATCCATGTTTCTTTGAACTGATGGGTATTGGAATGTTCTATGACTGTCTCAGAGAGAGAATCAGCGCCTGCGTCAGTATGAAAGAGATAACCAACAGAACAGAGAAAAAACTGCGAACACTGACCACAAAGAATGAAGAAATCAAAGAAGAAAACAGTAAGCTGTGTGTGTGTGTGTGTGTGTGTGTGTGTGTGTGTGTGTGTGTGTGTGTGTGTGTGTGTGATGTGTGTGTGTGTGTGATGAGTGTGTGTGTGTGTGTGTGTAAAATCAAGCATGAAAGTGTGCACGTAAATTTGAATATAATTGTGTGTGTGTGCGTGCATGCGTGCATTTCAAGCAAACAGGAAAATATCTTTATTTATCAGAATGTTGAACTTGGTCGAGACTTTTTCCAGTAAGCAAATGGGGTCCTTGCGAAATTATCAGGTCCTCATAAGGTACTGAAGTAGGTATGAAGCACCTTGATATACTTTTCATGCCATAGACGGCATTTTGAGAAACTGGGATTCATCTTGAAAAAAGCAAATTTAGATACTTTGAAATTGTTCTTCTCTATAACAATGGTTGTAAATCATTGACATTGTTCTTCTGTATTACCATGGAAGTATGTCAGTTTTACTTTGAAACCCTCATAATGAAAGATAAGCAGTCAGAATCCAGAGGTTTTTGCCAAGAACCTTTCAATTCTCAAACAAGCACTCTCTTTGCTGGGCTTTCTGGTGAACCTTGAAAAGTTGGACAGTATTCCCTCTCAGAACTTTGTTCACCTGAGCATGCACTTCTTTATGGATTTGAACCTAATTCACTTTCTGAATGCAAGGCCTGAGAAGATTCAGTGGTAGGCTCTGTCCCTTCATCAATTGCTGTCAGCATTTCCTCGCAGCTTTCATACCATGATCTGTCTGGGCATCCTCACCTGCAGAGCTTGTCCCACTGGGTCATTTCCTCTCTGCATTTTTCAGTGGATGCAGGGTGATGCTTGAGCTCAGTCAATAGCAGGTTGGGATATTCAGCTGCCTGTGATCCAGCCCTTTGTGTCTGCTCTTCAGCCATGGCTGGAATTGGCATGTTGAGGTCCAGGTTCCTCTTCTTCTCCCTCCATCATTGCACACAATTTGGGCTGATGTGAAGGAATCAGGTTGGTGTGCTCATCTCTTTCCCCTCTTCCTGGAGTCCAGCGGGAAATGGACTCTACAGGAAGGAACGGATCTCATAAACATTCTTGAGATGAGAGCAGTCTTTTTTGCTGTCCACAGTTGGTCTTAAATTCTGAGGGACAGGACTGTGACAGCATGCACAGACAACTCCACCGTAGTAGCATACAGAATCAGGATGGCACTCACTGCATCCTTGAACAACCTAGAAATCTCTCTCCATCTGTTCTGTCAGCCCATGAAGATCTCGTTACTCGTAAGACACATCCCAGGCAAACTGAATTTTCTTGCAGATTCTCTTTTTAGGCGGGGGCAGGCCCTTCCCTCAGGATGGATATAGTAAACAAGTCTGTGTTCAGGTAGATGTGTCAGGTTATGGGAACCCTTCATATAGACCTGTTTAACGCTGGATGGAACAACTTCCAAGTTTTGTCTCTGGTTCCAGATCCATCAGCCTTTGCTGTGTATGCTCAGGTGATTTCAAGGGAAGGAACATTTGCTGAAATCCCCCCCCCCCCCCCCCCCCCCCCCCCCCCACCTCACCACCTCTCATTTCTGCAGTCCTAAACAAAGTGGCCAGAGAGAAATGTCAAGTGATTCTCATTTGCCTATTGAAATGGACAAAGAGTTGGATCAAACTCATGACTGCTGGTCCTTTAAAGTAAAGGTACCCATGCCACTTCCTGCGAGATTAGACGTCTTGCTTCAGCCCAGGTGGAGGAGGAGATACATATATCTCTCTCCAACTCAACTAGATATCACATGACAACTCCTGATGAGAGATGTTTCCTCCCTTCATGAATGAAAAAGATCAGGGCTGGGTAGAAATTGTCTACCTTGAAGATGTATGACATTAAGTGGAAGGACTTCTCCAAATGGTGTAATGCGGTTTGTTTTTTTTTCGCAAATGCAAAAGTTGAAAATGTGGCTTTTTTTGTTTTTGTTTGTTTGTTTTTTGTTTAAGGATTTACACTGCAAAGGGAGGACGGTTGATACCCTTAGATGGCTCAAATCAGCCTTTGCCAGATGCTTCAGACTAATGGAGAGAAACCTTGTAATAGCCATGATCCATTTCTAACAGAGTTTACTGCTTGCTTACTGCTCTTTAGGATCGGTAAGACAACAGTTTGGGGGATCCTGATAATGTAACATCGTTCCATCCCAAGTGGTGATAAGGCATTTGCTTGGACAGGTAAAGATATTGTAAAACTACTCTTTAATAAAATTTTAATCTTTCTGTGCGTACATCATGTGTATGCATTTTCACATTTGATGTTTATGTTTACAGGTGCATTTATGAGCATGTGTGTTTGTGTGTGTGTGTGTGTGTGTGTGTGTGTGTGTGTGTGTGTGTGTGTGTTTGGATATGTGTGCATGTATCCATATTGAATTGATTCACTATGTGTCCAGGTAACTGCATTATCATACTGATAGATTAGAATTATTCAGTGATTCTTACAGACTTAGAATGTGTGAGTGTGTGTGTGTGTGTGTGTGTGTGTGTGTGTGTGTCTGCTTGTGTGTGTGTGTGTGTGTGTGTGTGTGTGTGTGTGTGTGTGTGTGTGAAGGTGGTTCATGTTTGTTTCATCTGTTGTTTCTCCACAAAAGGACAGTTTCTACATGAGATACGGACACTGACACTGGAGCTTCAGAAGCGACGAGATCAGGAAGCCTCCCTTCAGGCCAACTTGGATGAAATGACTCAACAGATCCAGGAGAAAAGCTTTGAGCTGAGCAGGAAAAATAGAGAGGAAAGTGATCTGAGAGGTACGGAGAAGTCTGGAAATGAATTTTGATTTCTTATTTTGATTCTAATCTTGCTGGATTTCTGAGTTTTCTTTGTCAAGGACAGAATATCATTTTGACAAAAGATGATCATTTTAGATAGTCTCATTCAATAAAGATAGGTGGGACATCTATTGGATAAGGTACTAATGAAGTATTTTGTTTGTTGTTTTTCTCGTTGCTGTTGTCATTGCTAGCTGTTATTTGTGTTAACAACTTTAACTTACAGTTTGCTGAGGAAACTTATTGTATTGAAGATTACAAAAGAAAATCTGTTGAACATTCTTAGCTTTGTTTTGATACCTGATCTTGCACACTTAGAGTACTCTGTCATGAGAACTGATCAAGAACTTGTCGTACGTTTGAATTATCTGTGTTTCTCGCACTTTCCAAGAAGCAGATTGGAAGACATTGATTTCTGCATGATATTGTAGTGCAGTGACAAACTGTTACAGCCAAATATGAACTTATGCGCAAGGAGTCCCTCAAACTGCAATCAATGAGTCAGGCCAGGAACAGACGACAAGACCTTGCCGCCGTAGTGACCCAAGCTCAACATGCTGCCAGACAGGTATAGGCTGATGGAATGGGCGGTACGAGAATATGTGTTTGTGTGTGTGTGTGTGTGTGTGTGTGTGTGTGTGTGTGTGTGTGTGTGTGTGTGTGTGTGTGTGTGGGTGTGCGTGTGTGTGTGCATGCATGTGTGTGTGTGTGTGTGTCCCCTGCAGAAAGAGGCTTTGGGCAGATGAAAGCAGATATATATATATCTTAGTTACAATGTTGTGTGTTTCAAGTGTTTTGGATGCAGAATTAAATCTTAAGGCTCTGATGCTTGGTGTTTATCATCATACATTATGTTTATGTGTGGATGCAGCTTGGACTTCTTTTCATTGCATGTTCAGTTCTTAGTTCACAGAATGATTACTCTAATTGTTACTCTTACCTATACACAGGAATGATTTACTGTTTAATGGCAAATGTTTATGAAGCTGGGATAATATTACTGTGTGTGTTGCATTGTGATATAAATTGCTATCATCTGAATATCATTGTTTAATTTTGTTACTTTGATTATTACACAACACAAAGTTAACAAATTTATCAAATAAAACAAATGTGAATGTAGTCAGTCATGTTTACATTCTGCTTTTCACCTTCACCTCTACAAATGCTTAATCTTGCCATTTATGATGTCTGTGTGTATGCTTGTGCACATATATGTTGTTTTTGTGTGCGTGCATGTGCACATGTGTGTAGACTGAGAGTTTGTATCTGAAAACATGAGCCTTTGATTAGCTTATTTTGATTTATGGAATGGAGTAGTCTTTTACTGCATTGTAATGTATTGTATTGTACTGTATTGTATCAAGCAGTTCATACTTGTCACACAGCTTGTAGAATGATAGTTTTCATCAAATAGTAAGTTCTAAAAAAATGCTTAAAATCTGATGTAGTCAAGTCTTGCTAATTTAATGCATATATTAAGATGCCTAATATATCATGTCATCTGTGATTTGAGGACTATATTTAAAGTAGGACAGCAGAGACACTGTACACCAGAATATTAAAAAAAAGCGTTTATAAGGCTAAAACAGCTTTGTAACAGATATAAGCGAGAACTGCTAACATAAGTCATCTTATAATCTTATAGATTTTAACATTGTCAAGACATCTGTCAAGATTTTGTACTTTCACATCTTTTTATGAAAGAAAACTAAAGAGCATATTGATTTAAGGATCTGAAAATGAAACTCTTACCTTGAAAGCAAAGTAGGGAAGAGGTGTATCATTTGATGAAAGAACTAGCAACATTAGAGAAAGTCATAAACTAACATGGTTGTTTCTCTCTGCTAGTGCTGTCTTGACATTCCATTGTATTAAAAAGCACAGATATTTGAACTTTTACCGTGCATTTGTAACACCAGGTGTCTGCCATATTTTCAGAATGATATGCAGCAACAGCTGGAGATCCTTACCGATGACATGAAAAACCTGGAGGAAACCAACAGAGATCTGTGTGAACAGCTGCAGTATATGCAGGAACTGCTGGACTCGGAGAAAAGATGAAAGAGATCAGGTGCAGTATTGTAGTCCTTTAAAAAAATTTCATCAAGGAAGAGTATTGAGTAAAGAGACAGGTACAATAGAAGTAATTCTTTGTCATGTCACTGTGAAATTTTTAGTTAGCCTGTCATATGTGACATTGTTTGGACATATGCATGTTTTTGTGCAAAATGAGTAGCATGAGAATAGCTGAGTAAGTGTTATCTTACTTGTTTTAATGTTGTTGGTGTTTAATAAAACATGCTATTAAAGGCTGTTTCGATACAGTCATTTACAGTTTGGTTTGTAACAGTAGGGAATCAGTTAAAGGAACAGATTAAAGAGAGGTTTAAAGTTAAGCTGTCACTCACTAAAAGGAAGCAAGAAGAACCTTGAAGGGAGAGAAGTTTGAAATTGAAGGAAGAAGAAATTCAACAGATGTTCGTTACTGTTAATGTATACAAATATAACTTCTCATTCCTATTTCAGTTCACCTGTTCCAGATGTAACACATATGTATGTGCACAATGCAGTGCTCCATCACCTATGTATGCAGTGGTTCATGTTCAGGTATAGATCTGTGGTCTGCATCCTATATGCATGTATGTTTTAATGAAGAAAATGTTACCTTTCTAATATATAGACAAAACAAACAAAATAATTCATCCCAGCAGAAACTGTATGCTCCTCTTTTTACTGTTTCAGATTGGTATATGTAATTACATATTACATATTTTCACAATTTATAGTAACAATTTCAACAAAATCAAATATATCATGTTAGCCAGTGTGTTTTTACCATACTGTAAACTTTATTTCTGGTGGATATTTTAAGGCAGCTTGTTCGCATTGTGTTAAAAGATCCCCTTTGCCAGGTTTCCCCTTACCAGACCAGAACCATGACAGAGAAAATGCCTGCACAGCTTTCTCTACTCATTACTCAAAGAGATGTAAGAGATGTTATGGAATAATGTACACAAGGCTTATTTAAATGACGGAGGATTACTGAAAGGAAAATCTGTGATCACAAATTAAGGAGTATCTATCTTAAATTGTTTCTGATAATGATGATATTGGAATTATTCCAATTAAATGAACAGAATGATAATGAAAATTCCACAAAAAGATTACGCACAATGTCAGTTCTGGGGATTGCCTTTTTAGGTCTGTTTTCCTGTATAATTTGAAATACAGAAAGAAACTGTAAGGAGAGCTAATCAGCAGAAGGTATTCAGAGAAGAAACCCTCCTCATACAAGTGTTTTGACCCTGAACTCCTGACACTCTATGAGGGCCTAGCTGCATCCAGGTCATGACTCATAGATGTCTTTCTGCTGTTTGATTATTTTTCCTTGGTGCTGTCGAGATTCGAACCTGCAAATTCTTTATGGGTGGATGTCTCAAAGCATCCCTGTTTAGACCACTATCTTGCCAATGTCACTATTGGGCCTCTGTTCAAAGTTTGGTAACAAAGCCCAATGAAGTTCACTTTTTCTCCTCAACCAGATCCAGCTTGAACTCTTTTCAACTGCCTTTCCATTGCCTTTATGTAGGTTTCTGGTCCTCTTACCAAAAATCGCAGTTTGTATCATGAGGTTATAGGCTGATGAACCTACAAACTCCCCTGCGTCGACCTCTACAGCTAGGACTTTGGATCTGAAGTCAGATTCCCTCAACATGCTGGCTAGACTGGCCTACTTCTCAGTCTTGTCGATACGAACTTGCTTCATTCTGCTTTGTAATGATACAGTGAGTTAAATCAGTTTTCCTGAACCTAAGTACAGTACAATTTCTGAACTCATGCTACTCTTCGTGATGATCTCTTGGTGGTTTTACTCTTCTGGAAGGCCTGCTGTGCACTCCCAATCATCCACTTCATCCAGTAAACCTCACTTCCCTGCTGAAGCTTTTCCAGGCCATGATTTGTGGACTCCTGTCATGTAGAACATCATTGCTGGAACTTCTGGCAGGTGGTGATTCCTCTGGCAGTTCTATCCTCATGTGCGATGTCCCAGGGATATGTCTTCACATGTCCCTTCCCTTCGTCATCACTGCTAAGCATAATTCAGGAAATGTTCCACTGTTTGTTTGCCCTAACAGAGCGGACACATAAAGTCGTTTGCTTTCCTTCATTTTACCAAGTTTGAATTCAAGCAGAGATCATACACAGATTTTAGAATACAGCTGATCTTATGACGTTCCATGTGTCTGATTTCATTTCAGCTGAGACCTTTTTGGAGTGTGATTTCCCATGTAGGCCACTGTTACTGTCCGCCGTCAATTCTCTGCCAGTCTTCAGCTTGAATTGGACAGATATCACAGTTTTGTCATCTGAGTCTTCCAACACAATAGCATTGTTGTTAGGTTCATCCTGTAAACTTTAGTTTATTTTTTATCTTATAGACAAACCACTCAGCTTATGGAGGGTCAGAGTAAACTCAGCAGTTGCATAATCTGATAGTGTTTGTGTGTAGGTGTTTTTGAGTATCCTTGTAAAATGCCCATGGGTTTCACTTTAAGAGATACCAAACCCTAATCCTGTTTCCTTTTCATTAGATTTTATTTAGATCAGTGTTTTAATTTGTCAGTATCAATTATAAACAATATGTTGGTATAATCCTCTCTTGTATGTTTCATTAAAATCATAGCTGCATCGGCGTGTTTGTGCGCTTGAACTTGACAAGAATACCTTGGAGACTCGACAGCTTACCACAAGTCAGAAGATAGAACGATATTACAGCAAAATTAAGCAGCTGGAAGATGAAAAACGCAAGGTATGTAAGATTAATCCCTCTACATGTTTTTTTTGTTGTTGTTCACATTGACGCAAGTGTGTGTGTGTGTGTGTGTGTGTGTGTGTGTGTGTGTGTGTGTGTGTGTGTGTATGTGTGTGTGTGAAGATCTGTGAGCCCTTTTTATTTGTAGTAAAGGACATAAAACAGTAAAATTAAATGATATTTGAAAAAGGGAAGGAATACTTGAATGCTAAAAGATTAATGGAGAAATTAAATGAGCGTGAATAATAAATACAAATGAATATTTTTATTACACCTTTCTGACAAATCAAAAGATATTTGAATGTTAAAGATTTCGTTCATTGTAGTGCAAAGTGCAAAAATGTATGCTTCTGATTCTTGTTGTTGTTGTTTTTTTTTCCATTGATAGCTAGAGGAAGAACGCATGCACATGCAGACAAAAGCTCTGGGAGATGTCGCAAGTAAACGACAAGCAGTTTGAACAGCAGCACAAGCTAGAAAATCGTTACGACCAGCTTCAACAGAGCTACGAGCAGTTTCGCCAAGATCATCGATACTGCATGTCGGTCAGCAGCTTTACATCACTTTGAGTAGCTAGTCAGCAGATATACTGTTACCACTGTGATTGATGGTTATCAGCTCTAATGTCTGCCTGACAGTCTTTAAAAAAAAAAAAAATACAGTCGCTACTGAATGACATCCTTGATCCTGTGTGTTTTGTGTTAATGATCAGCATTGTTTCAACCATCGGGAAAATGTGTTGCACATTTGTTCCTCTATTTATTATTATGACGTAATATTCAAGTGCAGCGTTTATTTTATGACACTGGTCATAGAATGTAGAACATAAATATCAGCTACTTGGAAACAGAGAAAGATACAAAAAAAAATCTTATTATAATTAATGAAGAGCTCATGAGCAAACAGCAACTTAAACTAAAACAGATACTGCTTCTTTGAGGTTTGATTTTGTTTGTGCGTTTAGTCTTTATTTGCTTTTTATCTCACACTTATGCTTATTCAGGCTCATGTTTTCTTCTTCAGCCTGTGAAGGGGGAATTTTTGGCTGATAATTTCCACAATTAATTTCAATCACCATTATTCTTCAACAATCGGCTTCATTCTTGTTTGCCTTAGTGTCTGGTAGTAGTCCTCTAGACCAGCTGCTACTTTTGACACTCTCATGTGTCTGTTCCTGCCACAAGTGGTTTCTTTGTGCCGATGCACATGAATCCTGCATCTCCTGCACTTGATGTTCCCCGTTATCACGTTGTAAATCATGTGAGGATTGGAACTGTGAGACATGGCATTCAGCATAGTTGAGTTAAATCTGCATGACAGCCTGCCAGTTTTGGCACTTTTCACAGTCACATCCAAACAACAGCAGTACCAGTGTCTCTGGAGACACACCAGCATCTCCTCCCTCCCATTCCATGCTGTCAGCCCCTAAGCACCTTACAGATGAAGAGAAGCAGTTGGGAATTCGTGCAAGATGTGCTATATTGTCTTGCCCCCACCCCCACCCCCACCCCACCCCCCCCAACCCCCCTCCATCTCCCCTATCCACCACCACCACCCCCCCCCTAAACTCAATCAAGTCACAGCCAAAATGGACCAGTTTATCCTTCAGATCACACAATTTTTGGCAATTTTCAAAAATCATTAAAAAAAAATCAACCACTTCACCTAGGAGCATGAAACATACACGTACACCATTGGATAGAAAACAACAATATATTTATCAAAAATGTTACCTTCAGCAAGGAATCCACACAGTTCACATGATGTAAGTAATCCAAAATGACACACATTTGTAGAAAAACAAAAACTTTATGTGCACACTGTAGTCCACTTCTCATGATCTTTATCCTCCCACACAAGTTCAATTGCACTTCTGAGCACTTGGTATGACCTACATAGAATAGCATATTGATGACAACTGCATAGAATGCAAGAATTTGACCACAAAATGCTTGATCCACTCAAAACGTGTGATCATGTTCAAAATCGTGTGATTGCGGGAACTGAGAGTAGGGCAATTCAAATCTGTATAAAACTACTACAGAATATGCAAAGAACAGTCTAAGGGAAGCAATTGGAAAGAAAAGGCCTAAGCTGTCCCTGAAATGAGATTTATTACCCTTTAACGAAAGGTGATATGATTTAAAAATCGTCAAACTGTGTCGGAAGTATGCATCTGAAACATCTTCAACCATGTGAACAGTGTCGGAAACCCACTTCCGACAAGACTCGATTGAGTTAAGGCTCAGGGTTGAGCGGTTTCACAAGTGCCAGAAACTGGTCAGATGTTGGAAGAGAAGAATGTTATGATGTGCACAGACACCTCCACTGTAATAGCATGTTTGAAGACCAAACAAAAAAAGAAAAAGAAAAAAATTGAAAAAACCCAAGGTAGACTCGCTCCAAGGCCTTGAATGACTGGCATTGTGTCTTCACCTGTTCTGTCAGTCTGTGAAGATCTCTCTGCTTGTGAGACACATGTCCCTGGCAAGCTGAATGTCCTTGCAGACTCTTTTCCACCCGCCCGCTTAGTTGGGAAAAAGTATGAAAACTGAGCTAGTTCGAATGTTTCGATGAAATGATTCACTAAGGGTAATTATCTTGCTGGCTAATTAGGAATGGAAATGAAGTTAACTCTTTGCTCTCCCAGTTTTGTTTTTTGGGGGATCCTGATGACATTGCAATATTCCATGCTAAGTGGGGATAAGTGATTAGTTTGGACAGGTATGCATTTCATATAACGTTGTTTGGTTGTAATTTTTTTTTTTTTTTTTTTGTATGTTTCTTGGTTTATTCCTGCCTTAAATGTTTACCCTATGTTTTTCTCAGTGTTTGTCAGTAGAGACGTAGTATGTGTGACATATTATGTTTTGTGATATTTCTGTTTTTATGCAGTGCTTGTACTGCTCTGTGTCAGCTAACTGCTCTTACCTGTGATGGGAGCCCAAGGACTTGTACAAAACAAACATGCTGATTTTGTTTCAGGGTGAGCCCTTTGACAGACAGCCCCGACATCGTCTGCCAGGACTGAAGGATAGAGCTGTGCTACCTGCTCGTGCATGTCGTTCTCCTGGCGTTTCACCATCTCTGTGTAATGATGACACGTTCAAGCCATTTTGCCTCCTTTTGTGCTCCGGCGTTTCAGCATGGTAATTGTTTCGTATTCATTCTCAGTTTATGTTTGCTTGTTTAGCTGTTACTGGTTCTGGTGGTGATTTTTTTTTTTGTTAGGTTATTTTGTTTGTTTCTTCTTCATCTTATTTATGAATAAGCTGTCCATTTGAATGTAAACTCTGATCAATTTCATAAATACATATTGATATTGGATCACATCATGAAAGGTTTAACCGATTTTGTTTCTTGGATGTTTCATTCATCACTGATCATAGCCAAACACATTCTTCAAGAAGTGCATTTTGTTGACTTTGTGAATCTGTGAATCAAGATCCTAATTTCCTTGTGCTTTATACATGTTCATGTATTATAATTTATCAGACAAGTCCTCATTTTTATTGCTATGATAATGGTGTGTGTGTGTGGGTGTGGGTGTGGGTGTGTGTGTGTGCGTGTGTCTGTTCATGAGAATCCTATACATATAAAGAATTCAGTCATCAGTTATATTTTTTGCTTGCACTGAAAACTGTAAAAATAGTGTGGTACAAATTTCATGTACAGCTGAGTGCAGTTTGCTAGAAAACAGTAGTGCCAAAATTTAATATAGCATGAACAGATAGATCCCGATTGTTTCCTTAATCAGCTGTTAGCAATGTAGCTAACCACAAACAAAGTTCCAGTTGCTTGAGTTTCAGATCAAACGTATTTGGTTGTATTCATGTGTGTGTACAGTATTCAGATTGCTAGAGTTAACTATGTCTTCAGCAAACAAGAAAAATTCTTTGTTTTCTAATTCCCTCTCTCCACTGGTAAAATTGTTATTAAGAAAATGAAGAAAGTATTCTCATACATGCTCCCATGCACACAGATAATCAGCAGGAAGTTGAATTTGTCATGAAAACATAAGCAAACACATCGACAAAAACCATGCATGCTTTCACATTTTTGCTGTGACTAATTGCATGAGTGTATGCATCTGTACAAGTTATTAGTACAGAACTAGTTTATTTTGTCCCCGTGAGGAGGTACCATTGTGTATATCATGTGATAACCACTTGCTATGAAATATGTGCCCACAAAGCGATGGGATTAAGATGACATTCTGCATAAAGACTGTACAGTAGAGTACATAAAGACATTGTTCAGGGATGTTCAACCAGAGGTGAGTTTTTTAGTTCCTGAAAGAGATACATGTTTTTCATTTGATCTCAGATTGAACAAGAAGAAAATCCAGTGTTAAGTCACTGAAAGTATGTTTGAAGAATCTAATGTATTGTCATGTGAAATGAATGTTGATGTGAGACAGCCCTGACAGGACCCCCTTCAGTCAGCTGGGTTATAAGTAACATGAACTGAAAGTAATGCCGTAGAGAGGATAGAAAGTTTACACTAGCACATTTGGGAACACTGTAGGTGGCACTCGGTTACCTGCAGTATTCATCATCATTTCTCATCTGCTTCATTGGAGTTCTTTTTTCATTTCATTCAGATATATGCTGCATGCTGAGTTACAATTTACATTTAAAAGAGAACTTTTCTAGAATTCTCCAAAGCAATGTGCAGTATATCTTTAACATTAATTACTTTGCCAACTTAACTAGAACTCTGTGCTTTGGGATAAATAATGCAACAAACAAGAAAGAAGCTTTATTGTAATCATTCCTCATAACGTCCCATATGTCCTCAGTTACAGTAAATGCTGATTCTAGAATTCCAGATAATTGGATCAGATCAGCATAAATTTAAAACTATAGGATTATGTTTGTGTTTTGCATCTTAGTCAAAATGTAGAAAATTTAACAGTCTTGAAAATTAGGATGTTGAACTGATCTGGATTGAAGTGAGTATTAAAAAGAAAAAAGGGAAAAAAAATCAATAATCCAGTCATAATAATTTCACTCACAGAAATCCATTGGAAACCACAGCCTAGCAGGACAAATTCAGTGCTCTTATGGATGAAGTAATAATACTAAGTTTTAAACACAGTCTCTGGGAAGAAATTAGCATGGATGGATTGTAACAAAAATCTGAATGGCATCAAAACAACACACACAGAAGATTGATAAACAAACCAACGCATATAACTGGTGATTTAAATTATCACACTGATACAATCTCAAAGGAACCTATTATTACTGAAGTATGTGTTCCATTGAATGGATGGAGTGATCACAGTCCTGTCCATCTGTCTTGGGTAAAAACTGACCCTTCAAAGACAAGACATAAGATCAGATAGTGAGTAAGGGTTAGTAGCTCTAGTTTATGAATAGTGTAGAATGGTTAGAAGCTTTAAAGATTTTGTACTGGACATGCAAAAGCACAATCAGAGAACATATATTAGACAGGAAATCCCAAGGGGGGGCTGCTAAAAACTTAACTTTTCTTTATGATAAACATTCATAAAGAGAAGAATGACACTAATAACAACCCACAATGGATAAAAGGGTCTGACATTGAAATCAGTAAAAGAAGTCATTTGAGAAATTTTGGAAGAAATGAATAGTTAGGACACAAAGAAAGAAGGTGAACTTGGTGAAAGATAAATCTAAACTTAGTTGCTTCCAGAAGATGATCTTTCCTGCAAAAGATTCAGATCAGATCTGGAAACTCAACAAGATGTTAAATGATAAGCGGTTGTGTGTAAAAGTCAGCAAATTAGCAGAGACATACCACAGATTTATTTGACTATCATTTAGCAAACTTCAAAGATGAAATATGATATAGCAGGTCTGATGTACATCCAACTAGGCATTGGTGAAAGTTCATCATTTCAAAAGCAGTAGGACGCATGCAGTTTTGGTTTGTTAGATGTAAAATTGCTAAAAGTTTCATGGGTGGTGATCTGTGATGGGCTAACATATTGCATAACTCTTTCCCTTTAAAATTCAAGGTAGCTGAAGTTCGTCTCTGTGAGTCTGGTGATACTTTAAATTATAGACCAGTTTCTGTTTTATGAGCTTTATTAAAGGATGTTGGAAAGCACTTGCAAAAGTCTTTGTAGTCTTAGCTTGTGAAAGATAACCAATGCAGTGAAGATTTGTCTGTCTTGCATGAAAATATGATTGCATACAGCTTTTATACTAATGATAGCCTTCTATGCGGCAAAAAAATGAAATAAAAAGTTACCTGTATTCTTTTCATAGAGTTTGAAAAAGCCATCCATGTTATCAATAGCTCTGCTGCTGCATACATTGGAATTTTGTTTATTATTTATGGAATAAACTAATTTCATCAATAATAACAATTATGGTTGTTAGTAAGATGTTAAAAATTAATGTGTCAGATTTGGTGTACCACAAGGATCTGAATTAGGCCCTCTTTTGTTTTCTATTTATGTCTATAATTTACCAAGTGAAGTTTTGAAGTGTGCAAAATGATTTGAGATGATACATCTCTTCATTCAAATGATGCCAGTAGTAGTAAGTAAATTAGCAAATAAACTCAAGATGATATTTAAAGGCTTATAGGCTGGACCCAACTAAATCGTGTGTCTTTATTTGCAAACAAAACCTGTTGCATGTATGTATCTTCACAACACAAAAAGGCACTGGATGAAGTCATGGTCTCAGTCATTGTTTATATGTGACAGACAAATTTGAAGAAGTAGTCTCAGATACATTTCAGGGTGTCATTTTTTTTAATAAAAGTTTATCTGAGATTAAACACACGATGTTCCTGTCTGGAAATATACTTCAGTCTGCTAAGATTGAAGAGTGATGCCCATTTCCACATCTTTTATGTGAGTGTGTTCATATTCTGTCAAATTGATTATGTGTCAACATTATGGGACAATGCCATATACGAATTCGAAAATTATTTATTGTATTTATAAATGAGCACAAAAATTATTTTTGTTAAAATCAAGCTCCTAGACTGCTGAAGATTTTATAAGAAACAACTCGAGATGCTAACTGTCTACAACAGATTCTTCTCCCACTGAGCAATATACAATTTTGATTTTGTAAATGGAAATGCTACCAAAAAGATCAGAGACATTTTCAAAACTGTTCACCGTAGACCCCAATCATGTGCTGTTTGTTTTTCTGTAGACCGAGAAATAATCTATATAATTTTTTTTTTTTTTTTTTTTTTTTTTTTTTGCAATTTGCTGGAACATTTTCGGAACAACTTTTGAAACTATAAAGAACAAAAACCAATTTAAAAACTCTGAGAACAGTTTCTCCCAAGAATGGCTAATTGCTTGTATCTTTCCCACTCATTATTGATGTGGCAGTTTGTGTAAATTCATCATATTTGTGAACATGCTCCTGAGTATAAGCTGGTGTTACGTATTATGGAAGTGAAAACACATCTGAAACATTGCATGTATAACTTCATTTTTTTTCTTTCTATAGAATTTTCCATCATAATTATTCTCATTTTACATTACTTAATTTTCTTTTCTGATGAATTCCTGTCATTTTCCCATCATTCCTGCCCCTTTCCCCCACCTCCTTCCTCTGCACCTTCCACTCTTAGTTTTCCTTTTTTTTTTTTTCTTGCTCTGCCATCTTCTGTGCCACCTCAGTGACAGTGCACCCATGCTGCTCATTTTGATGCCTTCTCCATAGTAGCCACAGCCCAGTGCGGCTGGCCTCAACCCCGGCCCTGGCAAGCCACAGAGCCAGTCATTATCAAGTCATCAAGAAGCAACTCACCGGAGGAGACGCTGCACTGCTGCTGAGTCACTTTCGTGCTGTTCAGTGGTGCCTGTTCTGATCCAACATACACAGGACACCACTAACTAAGCCCCCGTACGAACAATGATAATTGCTTAGTTACGGAGCTGGCGTGAGTGAGCTCTCCCTCAAGAGGGTGCCACCACATCCATTTAACAACAGCCCCCACTGGCTCACCCATACCATTGACCCCAATGGAATCAAACAAAGCCAAAGATGTGTAGTGGACATCAATACTGAGTCACCATGAGAGCAGGCAAAAAAGGCCACAGAATTTGAGACTTTTTTTATGCTGATAGATGAGAATGAGGATTATGAAGATGATGCTATAGATTTCCATTCCAGTTAAGAATGCATGACAGGGCTGTATTCTATGCTTACTTTCATAATATATTCCAGCATCAACCAGGCCCGAGAGATACAGGTACTTGCAATGTTGATCAAGAAGTTTGAGCAACACTTTCAGAGACGCATCCGTTAAGTGGATGAAACTCGACTGTGTGGTCCCAGTCTTCCCAACTGAGCCCATAGCCAATGCAACTCTGGGGAGGAGCTGGTCGGGGCAGAAAAATCCCACATGGTTCTGATGGGAATCGAACCCATGACCTCCCAGCTGGGAAATAAAAAGTTGACTTTCGAGTGGCACTTAATCAAACACACAAGATATGCACATCCAACATCTGCAGAGGAAAAATTCAGTTTTTTTCGGTCTTCATTACTCTACTGTGTATTCCATAGATGATGACAGCAATCAGACAGAGGTTGTTGATGGTGGTGCTCTCAGCCAGAGTGTGCCATTAACCCAGCATTCCTGAGCAGAAATATTGAACGAAGTGGCTCCTTGACAGTCAACCTGCCAGCCTCTATGAAGAGGAAAAACAAACAAGAAGATGAGGAATCAGCTGAAAGTGAAAATGGTCAGTGCCAGCTGCCCAATTAATATTTTTGAAAAATGGTGATATTGTACACCTTTTACAGTGTGATGTAGTGTTTGCTTAAAGGTTATCTGTAGTAGAAAGGAGTATGTTTGCTTAAAAATAGTCTGCATTAGAAAGGAGTATAAGTGGTTCCATGTCATGTAGTTTGCAAATTATAGTTTTTCACATTTGCATAGTAGCAACCCATCTAAATCTTAAGTTCATATGATGTATCTCCTCTCATGTTTGTTTTAATATCCTTCCCAGAATGTAGGTTGTATGGTACTTGAAAAATCAAAATCACAGATGCTAATAATTAAACATTGTGACAGAACCTCAGTATCTCCTTGTTTTTCATGCAGAGATAAACTTCAGTGACAGAGAGACATAATATGTAGGGAAGAAGCAAGAATGATGTACATTTTTTAGTATTTGATTAGTCGACCTGTTGCTTACATTTTTTTATTCATACTTTTAGACAGGCATTGTCTTGTCACACCTATAGTCCGACAGAAAAGATTTTTATTTTTCATTCACTATTAACCCTCTCATTTTTGCCCCTGGTGTATTGATATCAGCCCTCTCATTTTTGCCTCTTTTGTATTGACAACACCACATAACATCCTCATCCTATACTTGTCAGTGACTGTCATTAAAATCATAGTTGGGAGTTTTTAATACTACTGTGCCATTGCTGGTAATGCTTTTTACCTCTGATCACCTACAGCTTCACCAGGTCTGCCAATGCTTTCCTGAATGGTTACATAGGTTAAACTTACGGTACACATTTGAAAAATTATTTATAAGGCAGTACATATATAAGAAAACTGTTTTGAAATACAAACTGGAATTACGAGTGCAGTATATCATTGAGGAAGGGGTTCTATGTTGCAGAATTAACCAGAATTGTGCACTTCGTGCAACAAGCACAATACTTTGGTATATTGTCTTTACAATGTTATAATTGATTTCATTTGAAGCCACTTCAAAATCGTTTTTTATTTTTTTGAGAAATAAATAAAAAAAAAGATGAGCCAAAATTGCAGACGATTTTCTAGCGCGAGGTGCCCGCAGTGAATATTATCAAGCAAAATGAATGTAAGCTAAAATTATTTTCCAATGATAACACGTTGGACAATGATATATCGTGTATGAAAATACATATGTTTATCCAAAACTTTGCTGGCCTTATTTTGTTTCCTTAATGTTTCATAACTTTGTAGACCCGCAGCGGGAAAATCAAAATGGCCGCCTCCGATCGCGTGTCCGTAATTTGCCAGTGAAAACTTCGTCTTTAGAGGTGAATGCATGCGTGCCTGCGTACGTGATCGCGCGCGTGTGCGTGCGTGTGCGTGTCTGCGCGCACACGCATGTGTGTGTGTGCAATGGGAAAACGAAAATTCAGTGTCCAATCCCATTTCACCTCGAGGAAAAAGAGAGGCAGATAGAGGGAAAAGACAAACAGAAGCAGAGAGAGAGAAAAGAGAGAGTGGTAGATGAGTCTTATGTTTGGAAGGGGGCACTTGAGAGTGTGTTAAAGAAGTGAGAGCGAGTAGTAGATGAGAAGTCTTATTCTTGAAAGAGGGCATTTGAGGTGTGTATGAGGGGGAAAAAATTATATATATATATATATATATATATATATATATATATAATATAAATAATATATAGATTGTTCACATATATGTATGTGTCTATGAGTATGCATACCTGGATGGTGGAGATGGTGTTTGGGGTATATATATATATGCTCTATATGTTATGTTACAGATATGCTATATATGTACATGGGGTGTGCATAAGAATAAGGTGGGATTGGGGAAATTGGGGGAAGGGTATATAGAGAGAAAGGGATGGAGGAGAGGTCGTGGGAAAAGGAAAAGAGCTGGAATGATTCAAACTAATCCATTTATCATCAATCATTTTCCTTTTTTTTTCACTCCCAACAGGCATTTTCACACTAATGCCCACCACATTATCTCACTTATGACAATGATCATCATCCTGTAGTACTGTAGATCTCACTTGTGATAATGGTCATCATCCATCAGTCATAGATCATTTCCTCTATTCCCCCAACTGGCATTAACATACTGAGGCTAGTACACTATTCCACTTTTGTAAATGACCATCATCCCACACTACTGTGAATCACACTCACACCATGACAATAATCATCATCCATCAGTCATTGTTTACCTACTTCATACCCCTAACTGGCATTATTACACCAATGCCACAACATCATCCAAATTATATAACAATGATCATCATCCTACAGTACTGTTGATCTCGAATGATCCATGATCATCACCCATCAGTCATCCCCCCTCCCCCCCCCCCCCCCCCCTCTTCTGAACCAGCAGTATTATACTAATGCCACCACATTATTTCACTTATCACAATGACCATCATCCTACAGTATATCACTAATGACAATGATCATCCCACCAGTCATTGATATCTCCCTTTGTTCCCCAAACTGGCACCATTGTGAGAACCAAAAATCAAAAAGGCAGATGGCTTGAGCAGCACCCTACTTCAACAAGAGGGATGGCACTACAGGATGCCCAGATCAGACCTTTGTGAGACTGAGGACAGGGCACTTCAGGCTAAGCCATCACATGTCCACTATATTCCACAATGGCAAGTCTTCAAATCATCCATGCAGTACAGCCCAGTGACCTAGCCTGCCAACACACTGATGAAGGGAAAGCCCTATTGACCACTGGAGGGCCTTCGCCATACAGCAGCCTTCGCCAGTACCACCAGGGTTCCTACCTAAGTGAACAAGGAAGAAGACCACCCTACACTACTGTTGATCTCTAGTGATCATCACCCATCAGTCATTGATTCCCACCTCAACCAGTATCATTATACTACTGCCACCACAATCATTTCACCTGTGACAATGATCAGCATCCCACAGTACCTTTAGTTGCAGTTATGATTCCAGTAAGAAGAATAATTATCATCCTGTAGCACTGTTGTTATCAAATGGCCATCACCCATCAAGGTTCCCATTTTTCTTTAATTTTAGTAACAAGAATGATTATCATCCTGCAGCACTGTTGTTATCAAATGGCCATCACCCAATAACCTTTATTATAATTATTTATATATTTTAATTTATTCAGGACCCCCCCCCCCCTGTGTGTGTGTGTGTGTGTGTGTGTGTGTGTGTGTGTGCTATATGTGTGTGTGTGATAGTGTTGATTTCACCTATCCCACGTGTGACAATGATCATCATCATCATTTAAAAAAAAAATATATATATATATATATAGAGTGTGTGTGTGAGAGAGAGAGAGAGAGAGAGAGAGAGAGAGAGAATGGGTGTATGTGTGTGTGAAACTCCCCACAGTTAGTCTCTTTTGACCATAATTCACACATAATACCCTCCCCTCTCTTCCCCCCTCCCCAACCCCACCCATTGCATGAATTTTCTCCTCCCCCCACCCCGCACCCCCACCCCCACACACACGCATACGTTTGTGTGGAGAGGAGGATATGAACTCGTTATCTCTCTCTCCCCCCTCCTTCTTTACCATCTTCCACACACACACACACACCCCTCCATATTCTGTCCCCCACACCACACTTTTTTTTTTTCTCTCACCCTCTCCTAACAACATCTTACCACCCATTGATCATTTCCATTCTCTTCATTACCCACACCCCCACATACAACTACCCAGACATAACTACTATCATCACCATCACCACACATTAAAATTGTTCATTTGTTTATTTATCCATTTATGTCTTTTATATTTTTTATTACTTATTTCATTCATTAGTTATTTATTCATTTATTTATTGTTATGATTGCTATTTTATTTATTTTTACTTATTTGGTGTTATGTGTGAAAATGAATGACTGTACAGCATACAACTCTCCTTTTTGCTGGCGGCCATCTTGGAAATTGCTCAAATACACAAATTTCCCTTTTTTTTTCTAAATAGACCTGTATCTGGTTTATGTTCAAGGCATGAAATTGTCCATCTCAGCCAGATTTGGTGTTTGTAGCATTAAATGAACAATTATGAAAAATATATTCCCATTTTTGAGTCGGCCATTTTGAAAAATGCCCAAAAAAACACGTTTATATACAATTTTTCATAGTGGCTCTAAATCAGGTTTTGTTCAGGACATAAAACTGGTCATCTTTGCCAAATTTGGTGCTTGTTGCATGAAGTGCATGATTTTTCAACATAGAACCCCCGCTATAGGGAATAACTATGGAGTGCAATATTCCCCCACGCAGCAGTAATTCTTTTTTTCAGTTTGAAAGAACTTCACAGAATGCACTGAATTTTGTTAACAGCAGTCTTTTTTCCTCCTCAATTTGGAAAATACTATAGGATAGGATGTAGTAAACCCCCATCAGCCATCATGTTTTTTTTTTCAACAGGGGATAACTCTGCAAAACACAGCGAATCCCCTCATTATCTCTCATTCTGTTGTTTAATGGGGAATAGCTCTCCAAAGTACAGTGAATCTCTTTAGAACTATATTATTTCAGTAGGGAAAAAGTCTCTACAGAATGCTGTGAACCTCTAGGGCAGTCCTTTTTGGAAGTGAAAAAGAGACTACAGAGTGCAGCGTATCTCCTCAACAGCTATCATTCTTTTTTTCTAGTGAGAAAAAAAACTCGACAGAAACAATGATTCTCAACAGCAGTCAGCCTTTCTTTTCTTTTAGTGAGGAAATCTCTACATAAAGCAGTGAACCCAATAGCAGTCAAGATTTTTAGTGGGGAAACCCTACGAAATGCAGTGACCTCAAAAGCAGTCAACCTTTTATAGTAGGAAAAACTCTACACAGAATGCAGTGACCACAATAGCAGTCCATCATTAAATGGAGAAAAAACCTCTACTGTTGGCAGTGAACCCAAAAGCAATTCAACTTTTTTATGGGGAAAAAACCTTACCGAATGCAAGAAAATATAACAAGCAGTCCAACTTTTTAGTTTGCGAAACACTACAGAATACAGTGAACACACAAGAACAGTCTACTTTTTAGTGGGAAAAAACCTCTACAGAATGCAGTGAACTCAAGAGCAGTCCACCTTGTTAATGGAGAAAACCTCTACAGAATGCAGTGACAACAAAAGCAGTCCACCTTCTCAGTTGGGCAAATCTCTAAAGAAAGCAGTGAACCCAAGAGCAGTCTACCTTTTCAATTGAATAAAACCTCTGCAGAATGCAGTGAACCCAAGAGCAGTCCATCTTTCAAATTGAATAAACCTCTACAGAATGCAGTGAATCCAAGAGCAGTTCTACCTTTTCAATTGAATAAACCTCTAAGAATGCAGTGAATCCAAGAGCAGTCTACCTTTTTCAGTTGAATAAACCTCTACAGAATGCAGTGAATCCAAGAGCAGTCTACCTTTTCAGTTGAATAAACATCTACAGAATGCAGTGAACCCTAGAGTAGTCTACCTTTCAAATTGAATAAACCACTATAGAATGCAATGAACCAAGAGCAGTCTACCTTTCAAATTGAATAAAACCACTATAGAATGCAATGAACCCAAGAGCAGTCCACCTTTTCAAATTGAATAAACCACTATAGAATGCAATGAACCCAAGAGCAGTCTACCTTTTCAAATTGAATAAACCTCTACAGAATGCAGTGAACCCAAGAGCAGTCCACCTTTCAAATTGAATAAACCTCTACAGAATGCAGTGAACCAAGAGCAGTCCACCTTTCAAAATTGAATAAAACCACTATAGAATGCAATGAACCCAAGAGCAGTCTACCTTTCAAATTGAATAAACCTCTACAGAATGCAGTGAACCCATGAGCAGTCCACCTTTCAAATTGAATAAACCACTATAGAATGCAATGAACCCAAGAGCAGTCTACCTTTCAAATTGAATAAACCTCTACAGAATGCAGTGAACCCAAGAGCAGTCCACCTTTCAAATTGAATAAACTGCTACAGAATGCAGTGACCCCAGAGCAGTCCATCTTTCTCATGGTGAAAACCTCTACAGAATGCAATGAACCCAAGAGCAGTCCATCTTTCTCATGGTGAAAACCTCTACAGAATGCAATGAACCCAAGAGCAGCCCACCTTTCTTGTGGTGAAAACCTCCACAGAATGCAGTGAACCCAAGAGCAGTCCACCTTTCCCGTGGTGAAAACCTTGACAGAATGCAGTGAACCCAGAGCAGTCCACCTTTTCCCATGGTGAAAACCTTGGCAGAATGCAGTGAACCCAAGAGCAGCCCACCTTTCTTATGGTGAAAACCTCTACAGAATGCAGTGAACCTGACAGTAGTCAATCTTGCTAGTAGTGAAAACCTCTACAGAATGCAGTGAACCCAACAGCAGTTAACCTTTTTAATGGGGGAAAAAAGATACAGAATTCTGTTAACCTCAATAGCAGTCACCTTTGTAGTAATGAAAAATATTACAGAATGCAGTGAACCCCCTTAAAGAGTAAACCCTTTACAGAATGCAGTGAATCTTCTCAACAGCAGCCAACCCCTTTAAACTGAATTATGCACAGTTTTTACCCCATTTAAGCATCTCAGCAGTATTCATCATTTTTCCAGTTGGGAGTATCTCAACAGAATACAACAGCGAAACCTCTTCAACAAGAGCCATCCCTTTATAACAGGAAAAACTCATCAGTCTGTGGTAAACCTCATCAGCAGCTGCCTTTTTTTTTTCTATGGGAAGCAACTCAGCACAATTCAGTGAACCCCATTAGCAACAGCAAAACTCTACAAAGTACAATGAAGTATTTCATCTGCAATCATTCTTTTTTTCATGGGGAAAGTAACAGTAAAGAATGCATTGAGCCTCAATGGCAGCTTTCTTTTCAGTGTGGGAAAACACTGCAGAATGCAGTGAACCACAACAACTGTTATTCTTATTTAGTGGGGGGAATAATAACACAAAATGTCATAAACTCCGAACAACAATCATTCATTTCAAAAGTGGAAAAAAAAAAAAAACCTCTGCAAAGTGCAGTGAATCTCAACAGCACTCATTCTTTTTGTTATGAAAAAATCTACAAAATACAGTGAAACCCTTCAACAGTGTCATTTATTTCAATGCAGAATGTGGTGAATTTTCTCTACAGTAATCACTCTTTTTTTCAAAGGGGGAAAGTTTTCCAGAATGCAGTTAACCTCAATGGCACTTTTTTTTTTTTTTTTTTTTTTAAGTGATAGAGTTTTCTGCAGAATGCAGTAAACCTCTA
>JADBJO010016114.1:35000-41518 GCA_016801955.1 Conus betulinus | reverse complement strand
GAGGCTAGTACACTATTCCCACTTTTGTAAATGATCATCATCCCACACTACTGTGAATCACACTCACACCATGACAATAATCATCATCCATCAGTCATTGTTTACCTACTTATACCCCTAACTGGCATTATTACACCAACCACAACATCATCCAAATTATATAACAATGATCATCATCCTACAGTACTGTTGATCTCGAATGATCCATGATCATCACCCATCAGTCATCCCCCCTCCCCCCCACCCCACCCTCTTCCTGAACCAGCATTATTATACTAATGCCACCACATTATTTCACTTATCACAATGACCATCATCCTACAGTATATCACTAATGACAATGATCATCACCCACCAGTCATTGATATCTCCCTTGTTCCCCAAACTGGCACCATTGTACTAATGCTACATTATTCCACCTACATGACAATGACCCTCACCCTATAGTACTGCTGATCCCAAACATTCAGCATCCATCAGTCACTGGAAATATTGTCATCCAATGATCACCTTCATACTGCACTATATATGGCAATGAGGAAGCTGACCATTTTGCAAAGGAAGGAGAACAGCAGCCCCAACTAGAACACAGGAAATCTTCTTGGAAAAAATCAAAAGTATTATCAAGGAGAACCAAAAATCAAAAAGGCAGATGGCTTGAGCAGCACCCTACTTCAACAAGAGGGATGGGCACTACAGGATGCCCAGATCAGACCTTTGTGAGACTGAGGACAGGGCACTTCAGGCTAAGCCATCACATGTCCACTATATTCCACAATGGCAAGTCTTCAAATCATCCATGCAGTACAGCCCAGTGACCTAGCCTGCCAACACACTGATGAAGGGAAAGCCCTATTGACCACTGGAGGGCCTTCGCCATACAGCAGCCTTCGCCAGTACCACCAGGGTTCCTACCTAAGTGAACAAGGAAGAAGACCACCCTACACTACTGTTGATCTCTAGTGATCATCACCCATCAGTCATTGATTCCCACCTCAACCAGTATCATTATACTACTGCCACCACCACATCATTTCACCTGTGACAATGATCAGCATCCCACAGTACCTTTAGTTGCAGTTATGATTCCAGTAAGAAGAATAATTATCATCCTGTAGCACTGTTGTTATCAAATGGCCATCACCCATCAAGGTTCCCATTTTTCTTAAATTTTAGTAACAAGAATGATTATCATCCTGCAGCACTGTTGTTATCAAATGGCCATCACCCAATAACCTTTATATAATTATTATATATTTTAATTTATTCAGGACCCCCCCCCCCCCCCCCCCCCCCCGTGTGTGTGTGTGTGTGTGTGTTATATGTGTGTGTGTGTGATAGTGTTGATTTCACCTATGACAACGGTCACTATTCATCAGTCATTGATCATTTCCAATTTTCTGCTCAATTGGCATTATCATACCAACACTATCATGTTAATTCACTCATGACAGTGACCAACATCCTATAGCATTGTTTATCCCACGTGTGACAATGATCATCATCATCATTTAAAAAAAAAATATATATATATATATATAGTGTGTGTGTGTGAGAGAGAGAGAGAGAGAGAGAGAGAGAGAGAGAATGGGTGTGTATGTGTGTGTGAAAACTCCCCACAGTTAGTCTCTTTTGACCATAATTCACACATAATACCCTCCCCTCTCTTCCCCCTCCCCAACCCCACCCATTGCATGAATTTCTCCTCCCCCCCACCCCGCACCCCCCACCCCACACCACGCATACGTTTGTGTGGGAGGAGGGATATGAACTCGTTATCTCTCTCCCCCTCCTTCTTTACCATCTTCCACACACCCACACACACCCCTCCATATTCTGTCCCCCCCTTTTCTTTTTTTTCCCTCTCCTAACAACATCTTACCACCCATTGATCATTTCCATTCTCTTCATTACCCACACCCCCACATACAACTACCCAGACATAACTACTATCATCACCATCACCACACATTAAAATTGTTCATTTGTTTATTTATCCATTTATGTCTTTTATATTTTTTATTTACTTATTTCATTCATTAGTTATTTATTCATTTATTTATTGTTATGATTGCTATTTATTTATTTTTTTTACTTATTTGGTGTTATGTGTGAAAATGAATGACTGTACAGCATATACAACTCTCCTTTTTGCTGGCGGCCATCTTGGAAATTGCTCAAATACACAAATTTCCCTTTTTTTTTCTAAATAGACCTGTATCTGGTTATGTTCAAGGCATGAAATTGTCCATCTCAGCCAGATTTGGTGTTTGTAGCATTAAATGAACAATTATGAAAAATATATTCCCATTTTTGAGTCGGCCATTTTGAAAAATGCCCAAAAAACACGTTTTATACAAATTTTTCATAGTGGCTCTAAATCAGGTTTTGTTCAGGACATAAAACTGGTCATCTTTGCCAAATTTGGTGCTTGTTGCATGAAGTGCATGATTTTTCAACATAGAACCCCCGCTATAGGGAATAACTATGGAGTGCAATATTCCCCACGCAGCAGTAATTCTTTTTTTCAGTTTGAAAGAACTTCACAGAATGCACTGAATTTTGTTAACAGCAGTCTTTTTTCCTCCTCAATTTGGAAAATACTATAGGATGTAGTAAACCCCCATCAGCCATCATGTTTTCTTTTTTCAAACAGGGGATAACTCTGCAAAACACAGCGAATCCCCTCATTATCTCTCATTCTGTTGTTAATGGGGATAGCTCTCCAAAGTACAGTGAATCTCTTTAGAACTATATTATTTCAGTAGGGAAAAAGTCTCTACAGAATGCTGTGAACCTCTAGGGCAGTCCTTTTTGGAAGTGAAAAAGAGACTACAGAGTGCAGCGTATCTCCTCAACAGCTATCATTCTTTTTTTCTAGTGAGAAAAAAACTCGACAGAAACAATGATTCTCACAGCAGTCAGCCTTTCTTTTCTTTTAGTGAGGAAATCTCTACATAAAGCAGTGAACCCAATAGCAGTCAAGATTTTTAGTGGGGAAAACCCTACGAAATGCAGTGACCTCAAAAGCAGTCAACCTTTTATAGTAGGAAAAACTCTACAGAATGCAGTGACCACAATAGCAGTCCATCATTAAATGGAGAAAAACCTCTACTGTTGGCAGTGAACCCAAAAGCAATTCAACTTTTTAATGGGGAAAAACCTTACCGAATGCAAGAAATATAACAAGCAGTCCAACTTTTTAGTTTGCGAAACCACTACAGAATACAGTGAACACAAGAACAGTCTACTTTTTAGTGGGAAAAACCTCTACAGAATGCAGTGAACTCAAGAGCAGTCCACCTTGTTAATGGAGAAAACCTCTACAGAATGCAGTGACAACAAAAAGCAGTCCACCTTCTCAGTTGGGCAAATCTCTAAAGAAAGCAGTGAACCCAAGAGCAGTCTACCTTTTCAATTGAATAAACCTCTGCAGAATGCAGTGAACCCAAGAGCAGTCCATCTTTCAAATTGAATAAACCTCTACAGAATGCAGTGAATCCAAGAGCAGTCTACCTTTTTCAATTGAATAAACCTCTAAGAATGCAGTGAATCCAAGAGCAGTCTACCTTTTCAGTTGAATAAACCTCTACAGAATGCAGTGAATCCAAGAGCAGTCTACCTTTTCAGTTGAATAAACATCTACAGAATGCAGTGAACCCTAGAGTAGTCTACCTTTCAAATTGAATAAACCACTATAGAATGCAATGAACCCAAGAGCAGTCTACCTTTCAAATTGAATAAACCACTATAGAATGCAATGAACCCAAGAGCAGTCCACCTTTCAAATTGAATAAACCACTATAGAATGCAATGAACCCAAGAGCAGTCTACCTTTCAAATTGAATAACCTCTACAGAATGCAGTGAACCCAAGAGCAGTCCACCTTTCAAATTGAATAAACCTCTACAGAATGCAGTGAACCCAAGAGCAGTCCACCTTTCAAATTGAATAAACCACTATAGAATGCAATGAACCCAAGAGCAGTCTACCTTTCAAATTGAATAAACCTCTACAGAATGCAGTGAACCCATGAGCAGTCCACCTTTCAAATTGAATAAACCACTATAGAATGCAATGAACCCAAGAGCAGTCTACCTTTCAAATTGAATAAACCTCTACAGAATGCAGTGAACCCAAGAGCAGTCCACCTTTCAAATTGAATAAACTGCTACAGAGACCATGCAGTGACCCCAAGAGCAGTCCATCTTTCTCATGGTGAAAACCTCTACAGAATGCAATGAACCCAAGAGCAGTCCATCTTTCTCATGGTGAAAACCTCTACAGAATGCAATGAACCCAAGAGCAGCCCACCTTTCTTGTGGTGAAAACCTCCACAGAATGCAGTGAACCCAAGAGCAGTCCACCTTTCCCGTGGTGAAAACCTGACAGAATGCAGTGAACCCAAGAGCAGTCCACCTTTCCCATGGTGAAAACCTTGGCAGAATGCAGTGAACCCAAGAGCAGCCCACCTTTCTTATGGTGAAAACCTCTACAGAATGCAGTGAACCTGACAGTAGTCAATCTTGCTAGTAGTGAAAACCTCTACAGAATGCAGTGAACCCAACAGCAGTTAACCTTTTTAATGGGGGAAAAAGATACAGAATTCTGTTAACCTCAATAGCAGTCAACCTTTGTAGTAATGAAAAATATTACAGAATGCAGTGAACCCCCTTAAAGAGTAAACCCTTTACAGAATGCAGTGAATCTTCTCAACAGCAGCCAACCCCTTTAAACTGAATTATGCACAGTTTTTACCCATTTAAGCATCTCAGCAGTATTCATCATTTTTCCAGTTGGGAGTATCTCAACAGAATACAACAGCGAACCTCTTCAACAAGAGCCATCCCTTTATAACAGAAAAACTCATCAGTCTGTGGTAAACCTCATCAGCAGCTGCCTTTTTTTTTTTCTATGGGAAGCAACTCAGCACAATTCAGTGAACCCCATTAGCAACAGCAAAACTCTACAAAGTACAATGAAGTATTTCATCTGCAATCATTTCTTTTTTTCATGGGGAAGTAACAGTAAAGAATGCATTGAGCCTCAATGGCAGCTTTCTTTTCAGTGTGGGAAAACACTGCAGAATGCAGTGAACCACAACAACTGTTATTCTTATTTAGTGGGGAATAATAAACAAAATGTCATAAACTCCGAACAACAATCATTCATTTCAAAAGTGGAAAAAAAAAAAAACCTCTGCAAAGTGCAGTGAATCTCAACAGCACTCATTCTTTTGTTATGAAAAAATCTACAAAATACAGTGAAACCCTTCAACAGTGTCATTTATTTCAATGCAGAATGTGGTGAATTTTCTCTACAGTAATCACTCTTTTTTTCAAAGGGGGAAAGTTTTCCAGAATGCAGTTAACCTCAATGGCACTTTTTTTTTTTTTTTTTTTTTTTAAGTGATAGAGTTTTCTGCAGAATGCAGTAAACCTCTACAGCTGTATTTTTTTTCCTTTTTAGTGAGGAGAATGCAACAAACCTCTACAGTTGTCATTCATTTTTCATGAGCAAAAACTCAACAGAATACACTGAACCTCTGTGTGCAACAGATGTCATTTTTTTTTCTTTAGGGTGAAACTGCAGAATGCAGTGAATCTCTACAGCAGTCCTTCATCTTTAAGAGGGGAAAAAAAAACACGGAACACACTAAACCTCTGCAGATGTCATTCATTTTTATTAGGGGGAAACACTGCACAATTCAGTGAGTCTCTACAGTAGCTCATTTTTAATGTGTAAAAAAAACACAGAATGCAGTGAACCTCTGCAGTAATCATTCATTTTTAATGGGGTAAATTTCTACAGAATCCGGAAAACTCAATCGACAGTGGTCATTCTTGTTTAACAGATCAGAACATCTACTCAATGTAAGCAAACATTCATGTTAGAATGTTCATGCTAACCAGGGAGTATTTAAATGGAGAGAGAGAAGGTTTTTTGGTTAGTGTGAAAAGTTTACTTCCATTGATCTGGGTACTTAGACCAGTTAAATTAAACTGTCCTTGAAAAAGATTAGATTAGAGCTCTGACATGTCAGATATGCTCATTGATCCTGTCTACAAACGGACTTTTGTCTTTTACAAAGATTTTCACTGGGTTTTTTTTTTTTTTTTTACTAAAAATGTTTACAACTGCACATGTTGCATGCATGGATACAAACATGCCCCCATGCACACAAACACATACACACATGCACATGAGTATACTAAGCCCATGCAAAACAAATGCTTAAAATGAATATGTCTCTTTCGTGTGGTTCCATTCTCTCTCTCTCTCTCTCTCTCTCTCTCTCTCTCTCTCTCTCTCTCTCTCTCTCTCTTTCTTCTTTTCTCTCTTTCTCTGTCTTTGTCACAGACCCTTCTCTCTTCTTTTTCTTTCATTGTCACAGTTTGAAACTTCTCTCTCTCTCTCTCTCTCTCTCTCTCTCTCTCTCTCTCTCGCTCGCTCACTCTCAGACCTTTCTGTCTTCTTTTACCTTCATCGTCACCATTTGGAACTTTTTTCTTCAAATA
>JADBJO010016114.1:0-30000 GCA_016801955.1 Conus betulinus | reverse complement strand
GATGCCATTTGGTTGACTTTACATTATAGGAGAACACTGTTTTGACTTTGCATCAAAGGATAGCACAGCGATGATTGACTTTACATCATAGAATAACACTTTTCTGATTGACTTTACATCATAGGGTAGGTAACACTATTGTGATTAACTTTAACAGTATCAGAACACTGTTGCTGTTGACTATAAGTCATCAGCTAGCATCACTGTGATTGAGTTTGAATCATGGGGTACACATATTTGTACCTCTTAGGTCTTTCTCAGGTGCAACAAACATGAAACAAATAACGAAAATGCACTTAGCTTTGATCGCTTCTGTGTTCAGCGCAAGAAAAGGCGTTGAATGAAAACGAGAGGGAAATAATGTGCGAGTCAAAGTCGTAATGATGATAATATTACTGATACTGATAGGAATACTAATAATGGTCAAAATATATATATATAAAAAAAAAGAGAGACAAGATTACTACCAGTCTTGGTGTCAATAAGTAGGTATGGGAGAAAGGAGAGTGGGTTAGAGGATTCTTAAACAGCAGGGTTGCCGTGGCAACAATCCCGAGGCTAAGGCGATGGTGAAGTGTGTGTGTGTGTGTGTGTGTGTGTTGTGTGTGTGTGTGTGTGTGTGTGTGTGTGTGTGTGTGTGTGTGTGTGGATATGTGTGTGTGGTTATCAACATTCCACAACATATGCATAGGAAAGAGGGAAGATGGAACAGGAGTACATGTTGAAGAAATAGTGAATGAAAATAAAAAAAAAAAAAGAAAACCAAATGAAGTGAGGGAAATGGAGTGGACAAGTATCTGAATAAACAATAGACTGATGTGAGAAATAGAGAGGGTGTGGTGAGAAGGGAAAGGAAGATAGCTATAAGTTATGTATAAGGTAAATAGTGGGATATATATAGTATGTGTGTGTAGTGGGAAGATATTGTGGGCTGAGACTGAAGTGATGGGTTGGTACATGTAACTTTAAGGTGTTGATGGTAAGAGGGTGGAGGGAAGAAGGGGATGGGTTTATATACTGACTGGGGGGGGGGGGGGGGGGGGGGGGGGGGGGGGCACATATTCACACCTATACACTCTCTCTCTCTCTCTCTCTCTCTCTCTCTCTCCCCCCCCCCCCCCCCCCTCTCTCTCTCTCTCTCTAAAAAAAAAGTTATTGTTTCTAAGTAGTATTATCATTATTTTAATTCTACAATTATGGCCGGCAATGGGATTAGTGATAATAGGACATAATGCTTAGAAGCATAAAGGTGAAAATGACTGACGGTAATAACAATGACATCAGTGTTGTTGTAAATTAAATGTAGTGATGTAATGATGTTGATGAAGAGAAGAGAACAGTAAAGGTAATGATATGATGATAGTGATAAAGTAATAAAGGTTTTAAGTAATATACCCCCTCTTACCATCAACACCTTAAAGCGGTGGTAAGTGCAGTAACACTAGCGGAAATAAAGGCGCCAGGAAAGGAGAGGGAACGACCAGCGATAAAGGAGCTAGCATCTATTTATTATGTGTGTGTGTGTGTGTGTGTGTGTGTGTGTGTGTGTGTGTGTGTGTGTGTGTGTGTGTGTGTGTGTGTGTGTGTGTGTGTGTGTTCCATTAGTAATGTCAGCCTTGTTCATTGGTACCCCCGCCTCCACCCCCAGCAACCGCCATACCTACCAACACCCTACACACATCATTACTAGGCAGAGGGAGGGGGGAGTGGGGAGTAAGTCGATTGACGTAGCAAATGGTGAGACTCGGAGAGTGTAGGAAAAGGGAAAAGATGATAGCTGCAACCTATGTCTGAGGTAAACAGTGGGAGGTAGGGTAGTATGGGTGTGTGTAGGTGGAGGATATTTTAGACTGGAGCTGCAGAGGTAGAATGGTACATACTACTTTTGGACGTTGATGCCATGAGGATGGACAGTGCCCAGTTTGGCAATAAGATTCCTGCATAAGGCGTTCCAAGTTGTCACTCTTCGATTGCCAAAGTGCCAAGACTTTGACATGGTTGATGTTGTGTTGGGCATGGTTGAAGTGTAGGGCGACTGGTTTGGGGTGGTGGTGGCGGATGTCGGCCAGGTGTTTCAGAGATGCGCGTCTCAAGTGATCCCCTTCCCTTCCCTCCACCCTCTTACCATCAACACCTTAAAGTTACATGTACCAACCCATCACTTCAGTCTCAGCCCACAATATCTTCCCACTACACACACATACTACCATATATCCCACTATTTTACCCTTATACATAACTTATAGCTATCTTCCTTTCCCTTCTCACCACACCCTCTCTATTTCTCACATCAGTCTATTGTTTATTCAGATACTTGTCCACTCCATTTCCCTCACTTCATTTGGTTTTCTTTTATTTTTATTTTTATTTTCATTCACTATTTCTTCAACATGTACTCCTGTTCCATCTTCCCTCTTTCCTATGCATATGTTGTGGAAATGTTGATAACCACACACACACATATCCACACACACACACACACACACACACACTAACAACACACACACACACACACACACACACACACACTTCACCATCGCCTTAGCCTCCGGGATTGTTGCCACGGCAACCCTGCTGTTTAAGAATCCTCTAACCCACTCTCCTTTCTCCCATACCTACTTATTGACACCAAGACTGGTAGTAATCTTGTCTCTCTTTTTTTTATATATATATTTTTGACCATTATTAGTATTCCTATCAGTAATATTATCATCATTACGACTTTGACTCGCACATTATTTTTCCCTTCCAACAGCCTCGTTTTCATTCAACGCCTTCTTTCTTGCGCTGAACACAGAAGCGATCAAAGCTAAGTGCATTTTCGTTATTTGTTTCATGTTTGTTTTGTTTAGATTTCCGCCTGCAGTCGTTTCACTTTGCAACTAGATTTACATCATAGGATAACGTTGTGTTTGACTTTATAATCACAGGATGACAGTGTTGTGTTTGACTTTACATCATAGGATAACTTTGTGTTTGACTTTAATCACAGGATAACAGTGTTGTGTTTGACTTTACATCGTAGGATAACATTGTGTTTGACTTTATAATCACAGGTTAACAGTGTTGTGTTTGGCTTTACATCATTGGATAACACTGTTGTGTCCAAATTTACATCATAGGATAATGCCATGGTGATTGACTTTACATCATAGAAGAACATGATTGTGATTTACTTTGCCTCATAACAACATCATGGTTGACTTTATGTCACAGGCTAACATTAGTAAGACTGGCTATGCTACATAAGATGGTATGCTGATTGTCTTTACATCACAGGATAACATCTTTTAGTTTGATTTTACAATATAATACTGTTGTGATTGAATTTATGTCAAACAATAAAATCACTGTGATTGTCTTTTTTTCATTGAAAATTCCATTGTGATTGACTTTACATCACATGATGACACCATTGTGATTGACTTTTCATCATCAGATAACACCATTGTGATTGACTTTACTTCATAGCATAACAGTATGTGCATGCCTTTACGTCATAGGATAACACCTTTGCTCTGTGACTTTACATATCATAGCATAACACCATTGTGATGACTTTACATAGTAACATTATGTTGACTGACATTACATGCTAACACCATTGTGACTGACGTGACTTTAAATGTTAACATTGTGACTGACTGATGATTACAACATTGCCATTGATTTTAACTTTCCAGCACAAGTGGAAAACCAGTCCGCCGCAATCCCATCTGATTCTGCGAACAAGTCTCTTACTCTTGAAAGAAAATATGCAATTCGTAAGTCAGTCATACCACTGTTGTATTTAGGTTTAGTTGTATTTCATGGGCTGAACAAATATGAGTTAAAAAAAAGTAATTTTGCTACTTCATCAGGGTTAATGAAACAATAATATCATCATTGCACAAGAAAATATAGTGATAACAGTCTGCTGTTTATGTATTGTTCTCATTTGCCCCACTCTCTCTATCTCCTGTCCTCTCTGCCTTCCACCCTTTCTCCTCACCACCCCTCTGACCTTTAACTTATCTCCATCTCTAATAATTGGCTGAGTTTCTGTCTTCCTCTCTGTTTTCACCTCTCTTTTATTCCCTGGCATACCTTCCATGAACCAGGGTTTTCTTTGCCCCCTTCGTCGTCTTGTATCATGCAACATGTTGGTGTCCAGCTGAATGATTCAAAGCTTTTTCTTTCTTTCTATCTATCTTTTTTCTCTATGAACAGTATGAATCATACTTCTTTAGTTTTTTTTAACTCTAAGGACACCTGCACTTTATCGCGATGACATTAGTGTCTTGTCCACAAACTTTGATGTTCTGAAGTTATGATTTTGACAGAAGACGGATTTTTTTTTTTTTTTTTTTTTTTTTTTTTTTTTTTGTTTGCTTTTTCTTTTTTTTCTTTTTTTTTTTTTTTTGTGCATGTATGAGCTCCAGTCCAAAAACACAGACCCAGGCCAGTAGGAAGAAACTCTAAGGAGAGCTTGACAGCAGAAGGTCTTCAGAGAAGAACCCCCATCAGACAAGTGTTTGGCCCTGAACTCCTTACACTCTTAGGGGGCCGGGCCGCTTCCAGGTCATGACTCCCAGATGCCCTTCTACTGCAACTTTTTCTTTCTTTTTTTTTTCTAAAATATAAATAATGTAATAAATGTAAATGTAGATATATGCATTTCTTTTAGCGTAGACCAGAAACAGTTTAGTTTTCTCTCAGATAGAGTTGTTATGAGACAGGTCAGAGGTCACTGTATATCCAAACCCAGATATTTATGACTAGTAATCACGTCGAAAAGGTGGAAAGATAGTAGATACACAGGTGAACTACCTAATGCAGTGTGTTGGTTATGTTATGTGTTTATGTGCTCTCTGATGATCAGATATTGTTGTTTTTAAGATGTAACCCAGACATTGCTTACTGCACAGGTCGAGAGGTGCGACATCAGCATTCTTTCATCAATTCCTTCACCACTGTCTACCCCATGAAAGGTAATCCTACAATGATGTTCAAAACAGGGGGGGGGGGGGGGGGGGGGGGGGGGGGGGGGGGGTCACATCAGCTCAGCTCACATTGTTTGAATGACAGGCTAGTCGTGTTGCTAACAAGGCAGGCAAGGTAAGTCATATTCATAGGACAGGCTTGTCAAGTGTTTTTTTTCTTATTTTTTCTTTTTTTTTTTTTTTGTAAGACAGGCTAGTCAAATCATGTGTTTAGACAGGTTTGTCATTTCCTCTAAGAGACAGTCTGATAAAGTCATGATGTATGTAAGACACACTAGTCAAGTTATCTGCATTTAAAAAATGCTAGTCAAGTCAAACCGTGTTTAATATAAGACGTGCCAATTAAATCATGTTGTTTTATGAGACAGGCCAGTCAAATTGAATTATTTGCAAGGCAGGCCAGGCAAGTCATGGCTAGTCAAATCATCTTGTTTATAAGGCAGGTTTGAGGAGTCATGTTTTTAAGACAGGCTGATCGAGTTATGTTGTTTATAAAAACAGGTTAGTGAAATCATGTTGTTTCAAGACAGGGTTTAAAAGACAGGCTTGTCTTGTTGTATATAAGACAGGCTTGCCAAGGGATGCTGTGTGTAAGATAGACCAGTCAAGTCATTTTGTTCATAACAGACCGGTCAAGTGATGTTGTTTATAACAGGCCAGTCAAACCCAAGGTTTGTATGAGACAGGCCAGTAAAATCATGTTATGCAGAACAAGTCAAGTCAGTAATGTTGTTTGTAAAAACATATTAGTCATATAAACTTGTGTGTCAATAAGACAAATCATTTAAGGCAGGCAGTGTATAAGACAGGTTTGTTGAGTCAGCTGTTGTTCAGAAGACAGGCTAGACAGCTAAACTCTTGTCATAAAACGAGCTTGTCAATCTATTTATACTGTTTATGAGATAGGTCAGTGAAGTTCTTTTTTTTTTTTTTCAGGTAGTTTATAGGATGTATTTGTCAGCTCATGTTGTTTATGATACAGGATAGCAAAGTCATGGTGTGTATAAGACAGCTTAGTCAACCCAACTCTTGTTTATATAAAATGAGCTAGTCAACTCTTGTTTATGAGAAGGGCTTGTTGAGTTAGGCCTAGTCAGTAAGATATGGTTGTCAATCAACTTATGTTGTGTATGAGACAGGTTTGTGAAGTCACGTTATTTATCCGGCAAATGAGTCAAGTCAGATCATTTTATTTATGAAAAGTTAGGTATGCCAGCTCATGTTGTTATATACAACTAGCCAGTCAAGTCAGCTCATGGAGTTTTGTAAGGCAGGTTAGTCAAGTCAGTTGATAGGTCGGGTGTGTCAAGTCTTGTTATGTTTATAGACCAGCTGACAACAAAGACACGTCAGGGCTTAAGAGTCGGGCACAGTGCTGCTGTTTGTACTAGCCACTTAACACATTTTTTTTTAATTGCAGCACCAGATAGAAGTTACTGTGTTCATTTTCTTTACAATATTCTGCAATTGTGTGTGTGTGTGCGCGCATTTGTGTGTATGCAAGTGTGGTATGTGTGTGTGTGTGTGTGTGCACATGTGTGTGTGGTGTGCATATGTATGCGAGTGTGTGTTTGATGACCAGCATCAATTTGTTTACTTTGTGTGTCTGTGTGTGTGTGTTTGATGACCAACATCAATTTGTTTACTCTAGACTGATAGATGTACAGAATTGTAATGTGTATGTGTGATTTCAGCAACCCGCTTGTTGCCAGTACTCCTTCTGTGCCCCTTACCAGCGATGAAGCCTGTGCTGAGTTGTATGGAGACCACTGCCCCAAGACTGGGCCCATATCATTCATGGTAAAAAGAAATATCATCTGGACCATTGTTGTGCACACTTGATTTAGCTCCTTCAAGAAAGATGAACTCAAATAAGACCATAATGACATGTTTGTTTCAAGGGGTTTTTTTTTCCCCTTCTTCTTTTGTATACACTTAGAATCTAGATCTTTAAGCAGGGGAAGTTTTTTTTTTTCTTCCTACTAACCTGTCCATATAAATGGCTTACCCTCACTCGGGGTGGAACATTGCTATATCATCGGGATCATCTCCACCCTCAAAAAAATTTTGAGATCATTTAGCTGACCTTGCCTCAATTCCCAGTTAGGCCACAAGAGTGATTGCTCTTAGTTTGTTCACTTTATTTAAACATTCAAACTAGCCTTTTCAGGTACCTGACTGTCCAAACAATTTCTTTGTCCTCATTTGGTGTGGAGCATAACCATATCATAAAGATCCCTCAAAAAATAAAACTGGAAGAGCTGGGAGCCAACTTTGTCTCGATCCCCATAAAAGCCAGCCAAGTGATCGCCCTTAGTGAGTTCACAAAATGGAGCCATATTAGAACTAGCTCAATTTTCTCCTTTTTCTTATTGGAAGAGCACACCTCCACTCTATGATTTTTGGACTCGACTTTGTTTCATTATGGATTCCCACAAACGACTGTTAAAGTTTGCCTTCCATGGGAGGGGGGAAGCTTCTCATTCTTTGTCTATGCGTTGGGGAATTGTGATGGATAATTCCTGAAAATTACAGTCCATCGCTGCTTCTGTACAATAGTTATCCACTTCATGGTGCACCCTTGGCTTCACACAAGTGCTCTCCAAAATCTTCTGTTTTGATGGCCTCTCATATTTTCTCCTTATCACAAGTGGTGCTGTCTTGAAGATACACATTTTTTGAAGATTCCATATCTTCTGTACTGGATGTTCCCCGTTCCTGTCATGTAACTAGTATGAGGATCACTCAAGTGTTACATGGAATGTGGTGCATGAATTCAACGATTGCATCAATTTCAATTATGTTCTGCCACCTTGGGGATATAAGGGCGTATGAAGTCCAGGCTCTTACTGATAGTTGCACCTTCTGACAAGTTATCACAGTCTCAGACATTGTTGGCAAGTATACTGGAAGACTCAGACTTAACCTATGTGACATAACTGGCGGGGGGGGGGGGGGGGGGGGGGGGGGAGTGGTTGCCTATGCGGCAACACACCCACACTGATTTTGGTCTCTACTTCATCTGCCTCCCCCACCAATATTGCCCCCCTTTTTTTTCCTTAAATCATTGTCTTGGCACTTTGTTCAAGTTGCCTTTATGGGTCTTCTCCTTTTCCTGATCCTGCTAGTGTTTTATCTTTTCATGGTTGTATTTACTTATTTCCCATTTGAGCCTTTGAGGGAGAGCAGGTACTATGGATTCTTCTTCTAATGAGGGAGACATTTCTTAAAGGCCCTTTGAGCCTTTGCACCCACTTCTTGGTCAAGGAACTGTACATAGTCATTCTCATGTGAATTATAAGAGGAGAGAATCAGTGTGTCTCTTCTCATGTCAGCATGCTCCTACTATCCTTTTCAGTATTCAGGCATTGTTTGGACAGAAAAGGAAATCTTGGCACTAAAAGTAGTTTTACAGTATTACCTGTCCAAACATTAGGATGCCCTTCTACCTTCCCATTAAGTCAAGAAAAGGTGCCAAAACTGAGCTAGTTCAAATGTGGTGCTTAGAACTTAGAAATAGCGATCTGTCTGGGTGGCTTATCTTGGAATCAAGTGAAGCTAGCTCCCTGCATTCCCAGTTTTATTGGGGAGGGGGGTCCTAATGTTATGGCAATGTTCCACATCAAGAAGGGATAAGGCATTTGTGTAGACAGGTAAGTACATCATGAAATTGCATACAATATTAAAATTCTTTTACTTTTTTTTTTTTTTGCTTTTTTTCTTTTGGTTTTTTATTGTTTTAATTTTTTGTTAGAGAGGGGTAGGGAGAGGGGATTTTGATGATTAGGTGATGTTTCACTCCAAGTAGGGAAAAGGTATTTGTTTGGACAGATAAGTATTTTATAGAACTACTTTAGTAGCAAATTCCTATTTGGAGTTCAATCAGTAAAAAATGTTCCTGAAAAACAAGACTTCGAATGAATGGTGGGGAGAGGGTAGGGTAGGGGGTGTCTTTATTGGAAGGGTCAGCTGCAGTGTGTTCAATTCCCAATTTCTGAATGCTTTATACACTCACATCTACAGTCCACTGAAAAAATGTAGTAAAGCTTTAACTCCGACTTAGTAATTTTCAAAACACAGAATGAATATTAATGATCAAACCAGTTAAATTATTCATCTTTGATACTCCTGACAAGAAAGTAGACAACATTTTTTGCCCCATTTAAAGAAAAAATTAAAAAGAAACAAAACAAACCAAGACAGCATTCATTGGGTCCACTTTTTACACTTCACATGTGTGCGCACACACACACGCACGCACGCACGCACGCACGCACGCACACTCATAAATGCACACGCACTGACACACATAAACCCACATGCTGTGACAAAAATTAAATACAAGTGACAAATGGATTTGAGATGGGTAGGTGGGGGGACAAATTGGTTGACGTGATCAGGCGTTATGTACTTCATTCGTTTATCAAGTTCTTAATATTTTCAGACGGATCCGCTGAATCATCATCTCATCTGTTTGCTGAGGTAATTTTATGTCTGTGAGCATATGTCTGTCTTCTATATATTTCTACAGTTTTATTTGTATTCTTATATATTCTTTTGTGTATCTATTTATTCACGTTTCCTTTTTTCAGTTAGTTATTTGGGTTTGATTGTCTTTTTCTCTCCCATCTTGTGTGGCTTCCCTGGCATTACTCCCACAAGCAATCAAGAGAGCAATCCATGTCAGACTGGCTCAAGGCAGCCTGCCAGGGAAGATAAATGCATGCCTGTTTAATCACCTAGTTGGTACTCGGATCCAACATATGTAGGGCCATAACTTGTAATCCCTCTTCTGATAACAGTAATTGCTAAGACACAGAGCCAGCATTGGTGAGTGCCCCCTTCCTCTTCTGAAGGGCACAACCACATCTCTCCAAGAATAGATGACAGACTGAGCTACCCACTGATGGTGATATTTGCTCAGTCACCCGAGTCACCGAGAGTAAGCTTCTTTCTTCAAGGGTACCACTACATCTTAGCGCCCAGTGAACTGACTGACTCTGAAGACTAATACAAACTCAACATGGGTATTCCTGTGGAGGGGATGAGGAGAGATATGGTATGAATAGCCACTGAATTTGAGACTTTCTTTTGAAATGATGATGATCAATGAAGCTGATTCTATGGAGTTTCAGTCTGCACTATAACAAGGCTGTTTTCTATGCTTCTTTTCATAATACATACCAGTGTCAACCAAGCCCCAGGGATACAGACACCTACAGAGTCGAACTACACTCTCAGACATGCATCGGTAAAGTGGATTAATCTCAGTTGTGTAGTTCCAGTCTACCCATTTGAGTGCATGGCATGCTCCTAATCTCTAGGGAAAAGCCAAAATAACATCAGATTTACAATGTTTACCTATGTCATTTAGAGCAAATTGAAGAGGAAATCAGTTAAAAACACTTGTAACTGTATTATCATTAGTCAACCAGACACAATGTTCTCCCGTGGGAGGTGCGACCCAAAGATCCCCAAAAGTATAACAACAACCTGCACAAGTTCATCATCAACATCACTCTGCAGTCACAGGAGGCTGTGGTCACCTTCAGGTGAGTACCAATGCATTACATGTAGTTCTAGCTGTGCTTATGTCTTGACTGGTTCTCGTCCATTGACCCAGTTTCAGAAACAATGGCTGGCCTCTGAAGCTTTGTCAGGATTTGGTGCAAGCTGGGCCTTGAGACATACGTCAAGCTATGATTCAGTGCAGTGTTGCGTTGGATTGCTTTTAGCCATGTTAAGTTCCCAGAAGAACAGTATTCTTTCTCTTTGAAAGGAATGAAAATCCCCTGAAGACAGACAAAGGCTGCATAAATAATGTGGTGATCAAAAGTAGAAACTTTTACTATGCTGTTATCATGCAAAATGCACTTGGTGACCTGGCATTAGCTTGTGAGGCATGTGTGTAGGCAAGTGCACACACAGACACTCTATCTCTCTCTCTCTCTCTCTCTCTCTCTCTCTCTCTCTCTCTCTCTCTCTCTCTCTCTCTCTCTCTCTCTCACACACACACACACACACACACACACACACACACACACACACACACACACACACACACACACACACTCACTCTCTGCTTAGCTGAGGAACTCAAAGAAGTCATAACAGCACTGTTTGCAGTGCATTTCTCCAAGCTATTCATGGTCGGTGACAGACATTCAATTCTTCATGTTAAATGAGTGAAGAACTCCTGTGTGTCATACAATATGCACAGACCTCAAAGTGATCATTTTACCTCAAAGTGACCAGTATACACATGAATAAACTTCATCAACAATTTGCAGGAACAGTGTACAAAGTCATTCATTAAGATTGGAATTATTTGATGCAAACTTTATCGCTGTAGATACGGAAATAGAAAGCCGCGAGAAAATGTAATCAACCTAAGATAATGATAAGAACAGCTAATCTTCTACTCCTCTGCTGTTGAGGTCAACACATTTCGTTCACATCTGGTAGTGAATGTTGTCATTTCCAAGTCTTGGTGCTCGCCATAGAATTTGGTGATGAAGGGCATCACTGTTGGCAACACCTCCTGTCCGCTCTGAAGCATGTGTTCCACATGACAACCTGTAGAATTTGATCTTTTGTTCTGTGTATTTTTTGGGGGCAAATTTAATCAGATTAAGGACTGTGTTTTTCTTTAGGCTGAGTAAAATCATTAAGGTAAGATTATATACTTTCTGGTACACATCGTATCCACACATAAGCCAGACAGATGACACAAAGATGTATGCAGTGTTGGTCAGGAAGTTTACAGCGCCGACTAAAAGCAGTTATGAAGTTGATGACTTTCAGCAAACTAGAGCTTATTTTCTCTTTTGAAGCTATAATATTCTGACCTGTGGATTCAAGCTTGTATTTACTGGAGAATTCTTCAGTATGGCTCCAAGTGTGTTTTGAAAAACTGATTAAATATTATGGCAATCTAATACATTTTACATATATTATTTTGGGCCTTGCAAAGTTGTGGACTTGTTTCAGACATCTCCTGGGAGAGCCTGACCTTAACATGGATTTTGATCAGGAGATGAAATACTTGAAGGAAAGGCTGGATTTGGTGACAAGTGCAGGACTACACAGTGGTATGTCACAGAGACCACGAAAGGACATGTTGGGAACACTAGAAATGTCATTGTGCTGGCAGTGCTCTATGTTTGTGTGTATGTTAGGAATAGGCAAGAAAAATGAAATTATCTGTTCATAGTGTATATTAGTAATAAGCAAGAAAAATTTAAAAATATGTTTCTTATGAGTGCAATTGATATGGATTCATAGCATGTTCATATTATAGGGAAATAGTTGCTTCTCTTTAGGAGACTTTATTCAGAATGTCACTGCTACAGTTTTACGACCATCAGCAAAGGTGAACTTAAGTTTTGATGCTGCCATGTGACTGTCAGCAAAGAGAGTCTTCTTGTTACTGGCTTAATAAAGCAGGCTTTCAAAATATGATCTCAACCCACTTCTTCACATGTCAAAAGCTGTGGTCTCCTTTTCACCAAAGGATCACAGAATGTTCACACAAAGTAGAGCTGACTTGCTGCTTCATCCTACAAAATGTGATTTTTCCTTTTCATGAAAAAGGAACATATATAGTGTTTTCACAGTTCAACAATTCAACGATGCACTGTCTCACTTCATACAATCACTGAAAGTTATTGATCTTTAAACTGTTTTGAAACTGCCCAGCTTTCTTGAAGAAGCAAGATTTTCACACCCAGCCCCTTGCATGTATAGGTTGTGTATTTGGTGACTTCTATAGCCCCAGCACAAAGATAGAGGATTCTTCCCTCTTGATTGGAGAAGCCAAATTTTGAGCCCCACCAGGTCCTCATTATGGAAACAACGCAGCACCGCAGTACAACCAACTTTACCAAGACTCTTTCCCTCCCCTTCTTTTTCCTTCCAGCCTTCTATCCTTCCACTCTCCACTTGCCAGTTTTCTTTCCAATTTTGTAAATGTCATTTATTTAGCCATTTTCAGTCTTTGTTTTCTGTATCCTTCATTTTCATCACACTACTTGTACACTTGCTGAATAGATGTTTCCTGGCACAGCTGGGTCTTTTCATTATTCTGTCTTTTTTTTTTCATGTTTGTGTGGTGTCTTAAAGATTTGGGAATCAAAACACATTGCTCCTGTATAGTTATTTGTTTATTCATTCAGTTTGCTGGTTTGATTACCATTTATTTGTGTTCAGATTTAGTTTTAAAACAGTGTTTTCACTGTTTCATGTTTACATTTCAAGATATTCTATTCTCACATTTTTTTCTTACTATTAATTTTTTCTATTGCCTGATGCAGAGACAGTGGAGGTGGTGGCAGGCCAGGATGACCGAGAAGCCTTCTGGAAAGCAGTGAAGGACAAGGTGGCATTGGTGCAGCAACGAGTGTTTTGGCTCGAATTCATTCGCATGCCAAGATAATCATCACACTTGGCATCTGGAAACTATCATGTGTCATTCATAAAACTGATAACACAAACAAAACTATGGTAATGAAGGTGAAAAATATTGAACCCGAAACTTACTATCAGTTCACTGGGATGATTTTTCAACAAATTTGACAAGTAATGAAAGGCAAACTGTGTAAATTCTTTTAGATTCGTATGTGTTGTTTTTAAAACGCTCATCATACCCAGAACAGATATTTCGGTTTTGAGCTTTCCATAAGGGTGAATAAGTAAAATGTATGTGTAATACGGGTTTTAAAATGGATCACTAACATCCAGGATCAGAACGTTTTCAGAAATTTCATGCAGGTTCAGGTTAGCTTCATCAGATTCACAATTGAACTGTATGTTAATTACATCAATGATGTGGTTCATAATTTTCTGAACAGACAACGATAAACTTTCAGGATCAGGACCTTAATTGCTGTGTCAGCCACAATACTATGTTCCTGAAATTTCTTTACCCCATCATGGATAAACCATGGGGCCTTCATCTCCTGATCTATATTGACCTCTGGATCTCTGTTCATTTGGGGAATTTTTTAGATTTTCAGACCCTCCCTGGAAAAGAATAGGTTATAACTTAAGCCATACCAAAATGGAAAGTAACAAATTATGCTGAGTTTGAGCATGGATAATCGATGTTGTTGTCATCTTCTACTTCATCCCCCTCCCTCCCTGTCTAAGCCTTGTTTTCCCACTCTCATCCCCACTCTTCAACAACACTCAAGGCTTGATCATTGTGGCTTATCACTGCTATACTTCTCTGTGCCTGTATTCACACCATTTCCTCCTGTGCCACACCCAGTCCAGGCCCTCCAGTTCCTCTCCACTTTTTGTTCACAACATTCCACCTTGTTGAATCATTGACATTTTTATGAATCTCCCAGGTTGATATCCATGCCATTTGATGGGGTTGAGTGATTGAAGTGTTATCAGTCCCCACCAGTTTAATCTTGAAATTTCCCTAAGTTGAATCATCAGCTCCCTCATTCTTTTTTGACTGCCCCCCTCTCCTTCCTTCCAAATGATGCTATTCATAGCATGCCACAATGCTGAATAATTGAAATTGTTACCAGTACCCCCAGCTTGTTTTTTACAAAGCTCCACTACACTAGTAGGAGAAATATTGAATACATTGTCAGTCCTTCACCCCTTCAGCTTGCTGTGAATGGTATTCCATGGTGCTGGATCATTGTATTTGTTACCAATTACCCCAGTATAAATATGGATGATTTTTGCAACATTCTGCTATGAAATTCACAACAATCCACTGTTTTTGTGATAGAAAAATAGCTGCATGCTGTTCACAAGATATCATAGTGCTGACCTTTTGGATTTGTTACTAATTGCATTAACCAGCTTTTTACAATATTCCATGCAGTTCGTTTCATTCAACTGCTTTTGTGGTGAAAATAGCTGCTTGCTGTTCACAGTATATGGTTCCACTGAATTACTGGATTTGTTGTCAATTGCATTAACCTGATTTTTACAATATTCTACACAGTTTACTTCATTCAACTGTTTTTGTGGTAAAAACTAGCTGCTCGTTCACAAGATATAGTGGTACTGAATTATTGGATTTGTTATCAGTTGTGTTAGCCAGCCTTTTTTTTTTTTTTTTTCCCATAATATTCTATGCAGTTTACTTCATTCAACTGCTTTTGTGGTAAAAATAGCTGCCTGTTGTTCACATTGTTTCACAGTATTTGATCACTGGATTTGTTGTCAATTGTCCCAGCCTGCTTTTGAAACCATCCTACTTTGCTGTTCACAACACATTCCATTGCTTGCTTTTGTGCTTAAAAATAGCAGCGACTGATACATTTTTCAGCAGATAACTTTTGATAACAGTTTTTGATCAGTTAATATATGTATCAGCAGAAGTAGTGTCAGTGCTCCATGCTGTGCTGTCGTTCCATGGGTAACCAAACAGACACACATGGTATGTTTCATGTTTAATGCCGATTCAGGTCTGGAATGTTGATCACTCCATTCAAACCGCATTCCACATCAGATCTTAGATTTAAACACCTGTGAAACTCACTTCAGAAAGTGGATCGCCTGTTTCAACAGAACAGTATTATTTTGTTTTACCAGTAATGTGTTCATCATCTCAGGACCATAACGTGACTACATACAACGCATATTTTTTTTTTTTCTCAAAGCATGTTCATAAAGTTAAACAAAGACAAAAATAAGCAGAGGTGCCCTTTGTTTCACCTTAGAGTGAAAAAGGAATAAAATTAGCACATTATTCAATATCTGTTGAATATCTATTGATCTTGACTCAGTTGTTATTTGCTAGTTAAAAACCAGTAATGTTTCCCAGGTTTTATTGGTAAAGGAAAAAAATCCATAAAATACATTCAGTAAGAGTACTCGTTAAGACAACTCTTACACCACTTGACATGTAACTCCTATCAAATATTCTCTGAATAACTTGTCTAGAGAAGTGCATACGTTCTTTATGTGACTGAAATTCAGCAGCACTTGATGTACAAGCAGTTTAAGTGTTAGAAAGAGCATTAAAAGTACTTAATTTAAAGAGTGCAAAATGAACAAATTTTGATATCAGTCTTTTCTTGATTGAAAGTGGTGTGTCAATCCATGTGTTTATTCTCACAGTTGCCTTATACTGCTTGGTTTCATTTCTTGCATAGCTTTTAGACAGTGTGCATTTTTCTGCATACAAATACATCCATATTTTTTGCATTTTGTTGTTGTTGCTTTTTTTTCTTTTTTTCCACCTCTGTACTTTGTAGAGATACTGGACAGAGAGTTCTGGAGCATGTTCAAGAATTTTGCTCAGCAAGAATTGTTTTTGTGTCTTACATGTTGTTGGAATTCAAAGGATTTAGATTATCACTTTCATTAACCTTTGTCTTGCGTTTTGAGGACTGAATTTTATATTTCGTGAATCTGTTTTTGATGTACCCATGGTACTTGCTTTTGCAAGTAACATGCTTGTTAACTGGATCTGTGTGAAGTAATGACATTATGATAATCAAAGGTTAAAAATCTCCTCATGTGTCACTTTGAAGCAACAGGTCTTGACTTAATCAAGAACTCAGAATTTTTGCTTCATCATTTGTGTGTTTACAGAAGCAGATTGTGACTTTTTAACTGGTTAGTGCATGTCACATATATATATGTACAGTTTTACATCATAAACATTTGTATTTCCTGATGTCAGGTGTTCTTCAAGTTCTGCATCTGTCTTTTTTTAATCTTACATAAACGCTTTTATACTTTGGTGATTTTTTAAAGCATTTGCGTGAATGTTTTATTCTTTGAAAAAAAAAAAAAAGAGAGAGAGAGGGAGGAAGAATTTGTGCCAATTTTATTGTTAAGATAATGAGGGATGCAACTCTCATGTTGGAGTGTTTCATAGCTGCCAAACGTCCCAAAATTATCAAGAATTTCCCGATATTGTAAAAATAGTTTCTGAAATCCTAGATTTTGGTGAAGTAAAAAATGTGGGGGTTGATACTCATTTTTATGTCACATGTATGAAAAATTACTCTATGTTATAATCCAGTTTTAGCCGTGTGTGTGTGTGTGTGTGTTTTGTGTTTGTCCATGGTAATATTTAACATTGTTGTTTTTTTTTTTCCCCTGCAATAACAATTGCCAGGAGAACTAAACTTGGTGAAATAACTGTTGATTAGACTTTTCCATCTATTCCCTTCATGACGGATGGTAAAGGCTGAAAATCTGTGATTTACTTTTCCATCAAAAGTCTCAACATTGAAAAGGAATTGATGTCTTCTTTAACAAAAAGAAAAAACAACTGTGATTGCTTGCAAATATTGTCTCATAGAATGACAAAAGAAGTTTTGAATAATGTTTCATACAAACATTGCAACAAACAAACAGCTGACTTTTGATTAAGATGATAATCAATACATGCAATTTCCACAGAAATGAGGAGCACATATAAATATACATTTATTACATTAAATATCGACCAAAGATTGGCCAAATAACTGCCTTTAATCTCATAATTTTAAGACATTTTAATTTCTTATGCATTTGGATCACTTCTTTTCTTTTATTTTTTTTTTTGAATCAGAGTAATCATTTATGTACTACTTAAGCATGAGTGCCATCAAAGGTGGTTTTTTTTCTCTCCATTTTCATTATGTTTTAGAATGTTATTCTTTATACAATTGCTCAAAGTGCCTCAGAATCAGAATCACAAGTGCTGGCATGACAAATAAGTGAATTTTCCTGAAACCATAGTTCTGTGCTCTGTATTAAAGTAATACAAAGCATTTGGAAATTAAGTCACATTCAGACACATCTTCATGGCCACAACGGTTTGGGTTCCATTTTACAGTTAATCCCTCTACAGCCTGCTGACAGAGAATCCCAAGTGTTTATACCTGCCACAGCCTGCTGCCGGTCACTCAGACCTGCTGGTGATTTCCCATCACACATTAAGCTCTGACAAGCACATGCCCACTATGAATGAAACTTCCCCCTTAGGCCAAGGTTAAATCAAAGAAAGAATGTTGCCAATTTTGATACAACATAGTTATGGTGCTGCATGTACTTAAAAAGTATGAAATTTGAATTCTAAAAATGCTTAAGGGTTAAATTAGTTTTCTGAAAAACAGTGTTAGGAGTTTGTTTGATGTTGAACAGAAAATGGAATGTGGCTTTTATTATTCATATTGCATGTTGTTGGATTCCTTTTCCTTTTCTTTTTTCCTAACAGTTGCTGAAATGATTGGGTTGTAATCAAGTGTCCAGGGAATGAATGAATGTTGACTGTTCACCTTGTTGCGTCAGTAGACTGTGAGATTGATTGAATGAATGTTTTTATATTGTATGAATGTTTATAATTTTTTTTTCAGTTATGAAATCATGTCTGTTTCGGTATTTGATTATCAGGGTTGTTAGGAATATGTTATTAGGAAAGCGTATCATTTGTCGAATCTTGTTCATCTGCTTTGCAGAGAGTGCTTTGATGTAGTCAGCATAAAACAGTAGTTTACTTACTGCATGTGTGTGTGTGTGTGTGTGTGTGTGTGTGTGTGTGTGTGTGTGTTCAGTTTTTGAATTTGTCATAACTTTAAATAAGTAAGCATTTGTATGATTTTATTAATTATTGTCATCATATATTGATCTCTTTCTCTTTTTTTTTTACACTTAATATAGATGTGAAGCAGTAATGATAAGCACAAGAAGAAACCAATAGTATTAAAAAAGACAACGAGCAGAAACTTAAAACAATGGAAGGAACAGGTCATGTTTAATTATAGGATTTGTTATTGAAAATTGATCCTGAAATGGTTTCAGTCATGATGAAAATTAATGCAGTCATAACGTACATTTTGCACATGTGAAGAAAGCAACAAATATTCTGAAAAAAAAAAAAAAAAAGAAAACAAAAACAGACATGGTAAAAACAGCCAGCGCTTTACAAATTTGGACCACAGGCAACGATCAGTTCTCAAATAATGATCAGGATCTTGAGAAAAAAAAAATGTTTGTTTATCTTAAACTATTTCCATCTTTTTTCTATTTTCAAAACATCAATACCATGCATACATTGCTGTATATTTGCATAAAACCATGCATATGTTTACAATAACGTCTATGCAAATGTACGTCTGAAAAGTTGATCTCCAAGTGCCCCAAAATGATGAAGATGCAGTCAGATCACTTCCGTTGTTTGGTTTTTTTTTCATCTAAAAAAAAAAAAAAAAAAATTAACAGCATTGTGCATTAGTGGTAATCAAGTCATCCACTCTTGAAAACATCAGCTCACAGTTTGTTTTTAATCTGATTAAACTTTCATGTTCCTCTTAAGTTATATATGCCTCCAGTGACATGACTGTTAGATACGTTTTAAATTTGTAAACAACTAAACTAAGGAACGCTCTGAATTATATGAAGTGGGCAGCTAAGATTTCCATACTTTTATAAAGGTCTTCTGCTGTTCTGCTGTGGCAAAGTAGTTAGCATCGCGGACTTTCGGCTGGGAGGTCATGGGTTCGATTCCCATCAGAGTCATGTGGGATTTTTCTTCCCCGACCGGCTCCTACCCAGAGTTGAGTTTGCTATGGGCTCAGTTGGGAAGACTGGGACCATGTGTATCACACAGTCGAGTTTTCATCCACTTAATGGATATGTCTCTGAGAGTGTTGCTCAAATTTCCTGACCAACACTGCAGGTGTCTGTATCTCTCAGGCCTGGTTGATGCCAGGATATATCATGAAAGAAAGCGTAGAGTACAGCTCTGTCATGCAGTCTGAGACCAAAATAGAAATCTGTAGCATCATCTTCATCATCCTCATTCTCATCGATCAGCATTTAAAAAAAAAAAAATTTCAAATTCTGTGGCCCTTTATGCACTGCTTTCATCTTAGTTTCGATGTCCGATCCCTGCCTATGGCCTTGGTTTGATTTCGTTGGGGCGCCCTCCGGAGGGAGAGCTCACTTAAACCAGCTCCACAACTAAGCAACTTTATTATTGCCCTCAGTAGGGGGTTTAGTAGATGGTGTCCTAATCCCGGATGGTCAGAGACGGTAGGGCATGCCTGATACTGAGAGTTCTCCCCACGTCGTTTTGTTTGTTTGTTTGGTTGGTTTTTTAGACCTGAACTCTTCCATGGACAAAAAGAAGATATCTTCCAGAAATTTACTTCAGAACAGTGGCAACAAATACCAAAAGCGTATTCACAATAAGCACAAAGCGCCTGTAGCAAGTTCAGCTAAAAATGCACATGCGCTTTTTGAGACAGTGAACATGTGTGTGCATTGGTTATGATCAGTTTGAAAGATGTTGCTGATAATCCTGGTCTGTGGCTTCATTCCAGTTCAGTGTAGACACACTGTCATGTGCCCCGTGAAAAAAAAAAAAGGAAGGGAAAAAATGAATGAACCTTGAACAAGCATTGAAAGTTCGTCTTTACAGGGTGCTTGTTCTTCATTGGTCGTTTTTTTGTTGTTTGAGTAGAGATTTGTGTTTCTTGGAAAAAAAAAGGTAATTGCCTGGCATTTTTGGCCAAGGCAGGATAAGAAAGGAAGGAAGAAAAGAAAGAAAGAAAAGAAAGGAAGAGTGAAAAAAAAACCCATAAACAAACAAAAAACAAAGTTTACTGTTGATTTTAGGGTGGGTATGGGATGTGCGAAACATATTTGATAATTTTCAATACAAGCTTTTATCACAGTGTTAAATTTCGAATTGTTTATTTTTTGTCTGGATCATGATTGGAATTATTTTCCAAATTCTACCCTGTTCACACACTTGATAGGCAAGATGTGGATCCTGCGATCAATCATATGGCAAGTATTTCATTTATATTTACTGGGTGACCCAGAGAAAAAGAAAGAAAAGTGAAAGGAATGTGTGTGCCAAAGGTGATGTTGGATGTAATTTTGTTAGGAATATTGTGGACTGAAATATAGAGATGGCCGATGAAAAAAAAAGGAGAAATCGAAAACCCCACACACCACAAGAAGTCAGGCGCAGAAAGAAAGAAGGAAATATTTTTTTCAGGAAAGAACTTTAAAATCGTATTCTGATTTGTTTTATGGAAAAGAGAGTCTGATTTGTGGCTGCGTGCGGGGCTCATGACTGTTTTTGCATGTAAGTGTACATGTAGAGACCGTCGTGTGACACACATGGTCAAGCCAAGGTTGCACAAATCTCATGCAGTCTGTCCCGCCAGTGTAACACATTCAGCAGCCAAACAGATGAAATAGTAATTGTTGCAGATTGCACAATTGATTGGACCTATATCTTGTGCATGCATGCATGCATGCGTGCGTGTGTGTGTTTGTGTGTGTATGTGTGTGTGCGTGTGTGTGTGTGTATGTATATGTGTGCGTGTGTGTGTTTTAGTATGTGTGCGTGCGCACATGTGCATAATCTGCCAGGGTTTTCACACATTCTTTTGCCCATGCTCTTTCTATGAAATACTTACACAAAATTCATGCCACTTACCATGAGGGTGGCAATGCTGGGAAGGGACAGAACTCAACATAAGGAAGAGAACTGACCTCACGCTGAAGTCGGTCCCAGGCATCGGTGACAGAGGAATCGTCTCCATAGTCCGACACCAAGGTCATGCGCATGGCATCTGTCATCTCTTCCTCCAACTTCCGCAAACATGTTTGAGGACAAAAGAAAGAGAGGAGAAAAAAAAAGATAAGAGACTGAAAGCTGACTGGAAAAGAAACAGCCTTGTCAAAACCAAGTCCATCAGAACGAAAAGGAACAGCAACTAGACCTTGAAATGTCATCACTTACATGGATCTCTGCTATGCAACGTAGTCACTTATGCACAGACTGAGCGACTGACATACAAAGCTGGTGCCTTTTTGTGATACTCAAATTTCATTAAGGCATACATTTTCCTGTACACTTTGTCCAAAACAAACTGTAAACAACCAGTGTGTAAACTTGTGAATCGAAAAGGTCTGCAAGATACACACGCAGCCTGATTCATACTGGTATGTTCAGACAAGTGCACATTACACCTCAAACTTGTTAAATGACTGCCTAAATTTTAACAGAATTGCATTTACTCTAAAAACAAAAACAAAAGCAAAAAAAAAAAAAAACACAGTGGGAAACTCTGACTACTAGAAATCGACACCAAGGACAACTCTGCAAACTTTCAAGAAAAGTTGAGGCTTTTGCACATATCTTGTGGACTGAAGTTTTAGCAAATCTTAATAAACATCCAATGTATTTTCCTTCATTAGTTCTGCATTCAAACTTTCATGTACTGAACCTGTATCAGTACATAACAAATAACCAGCTAATTCAACATTCAATGTCAAAACTTTTTCTTTTTAAAGGGAGATCATTGACTACTCAATGAGCCACAGACTATTCCGAAAAATTCAGATTTTACATATGGAATGCGAGTCATAATTACATAAATCATATGCAAGCAGAAAGAAAAAAAGAAAAGCTAGGAAATTAAAACAAAAATATGTAGTATCTAGGCTATGTAATGTTTCTAACATTGTTCCTTTCAAATCTTTTTCATTCCTATTCTGTTTTCTTCCACGTTCCTCAGTTAAAAGTCAGAACATTCCCTTTCATTAGATTTTGGAGGATATATGACCATCTTTTATCCCTTCATTTAGATGGCCATACTGTGTTTTCCTGGGCATTTTTACTAGTTTTCAGCCACCTTCACAGATCTACCGATTTTCTAAATATATATGCACTTCATTACCTTTCCCAGGCCCATCTTCGCCATCCCAACTAAGATGAGAACTTTGATATAATCAGGACACGATCTTTAGCCCAAATAAAGTTCCAACAATCATGAAAAAAAATCTCATGAAAAAAAATCTTACCCCCCCCCCCCCCCCCCCCCCCACAAACAAACAAACAAAAAAATAAACCTAAACAAAAAAAAAAAGCCATGATATCTCTCTCCAGGAACAATAACTCCAAATACCACAACAATAATGTTGCAGTAGTAGAGTTCATTTTCGCTGGTAGTCAATCTGTCTGTTCATAAATCTTTTCATGTTGTGTAGAAAAAAAAACCAAAAAAAAAACCAATTAACTTCCCTCTTCCCAGACCCGGAAGAATAACGGAGAAATTCCCCTTCCCTTGTTAGCATATGAAAGTCATGGGTACAGACAAAATGATTTGACAAAACTTTAAAACACATTCATATTGTTGCTTCAGCTGGCAGCTAAGTGTCTCTTGTGTGACTTCGTCTCTCAAGCAAGTCTGTAACTAGTCATGAAAGATCCCCTCTCGTTCGCTGTCATATTCCTCCTCTTTTTTGCTGCTGCTGACTAGAGTGTTAATGAAACAGCCAAGCTGGTCAGCTGGCGTTACGCAAACCAAGCGTGTGTTATGAAATCACCAGCACACTTTCAGCCCTCCAACCACCACCCCTTCCCCTCCCTTCCTGCTCCTGCCTTCCCCCACAATGACTCTGATTGGTTGCCGATGCACAGGCTCAAAAAACAGCTGTGCCTGGCTGTGCATGCAACACACTGCCACACTGTCTCTCTCACATCCCCCATTTCACCCCTTCAACCACTAAGCAGCAAACAGACTGTGCACCGCATCAGCAATGACCTTATGCTGTCACTTTGCCAGGGGAGGAAACCTGTAATCATTGGCTCTCTCTGAGCATTTCATTGTACTGACTGCCTCATGGTTTGGAACAGAATTTTTATTTTATTGCCAGGAGTAGGCATCTTTGGGTTTCTTTTTACTATTCTAGCGGAACCTCTCCTTCATGTTATCTAAAGCCCAGCTGACCACCTAAAAACCTTAGTAGTGGCTTTAACAATCACATGATCACTGACCTCTCCCTTGAATGCCACAGCAAGAATGGCCGTTGTCAGCAGAGTCACGAAGACCACCAGCAGCAACAGGACGAAATACTGCCACACAGCATGGTGAACAACATAGCATGGTTAACAACATAGCATGCTGAACAACATAACATGGTGAACAACATACTGTTTCTATCAGACCTATTTCATCCCATGTAAATCTAAGTGACCTAATATATCAGATCAAACGTTTTTTTTTTTAAGGCTGAAACTGCTTGACAAGTTAGAAAAATAATCACCAAAATTTGGTTCCTTTGCTCATTTCAGTTCAGGGTATTTCTTAAAAACAAAGCGTCACTCACTGCTGGCTTCTGAGTAAGCCTGAATTTTTATCTGTGTCACTGATTTTTTTTTTTTTTTCTTTCTTAAGTTTTCTCCCCAGTAATCTGAAACTGTTGACCTAGAATACCTCTTGATTTGTTCTCTTGATTTGTTTTATCTTGGGATTATTGGGTAGAAACCTTTATTCCTATATGCTTATTCCTTGACACAGTTCTCTCTTGTTCTGTGCTGCTGCAAATTTTTTGCTCTTACTGATAATTCACCCGTCTTTCTACTTAAAAAAAAAAAAATCAGTGACAATATGCAAATTTAATCTCTATGAATGATCAGAATTTTTTTTACTGGCACACTTAAGAAACAAAGAAAATGGTGACATGATGAAAATTTCATCATTGTGAACTATCAAACTTTCTTATCTGCACTGCACACCTCTGTACAAAACTGTGGTACACAGCAAGCCTGGATTAATGACTTGGGTTCCCAAAGAGTCAAAAAAATAAAAGAAGAAGAAGAGAAGAAGAAGAATCAAGGACTGTACCAAGACTGCTAGCAAATTTCAAGACAGGAAGTAATGAAAAAAATTATAACAGCACTTTTGCTGATCTTTGCCATGTCAAATTTCTTTTAGCACACTTGCAGCTTGTTCAACATTTTGAGCCATTCAAGGATTTTCCTAGTGACTTTTCCATTAGTAAATTTCGAAATAGTAAGTGATATAATATCAACAATTATAACAGCTCTTCTGCCATTGTTTGCGATGTCAAACTTTTTCCTCACACTATGAAGCTTGCTCAGCACTTTGAGCCAGTTGTGGAAAGAGCCAATCTCTGTAGCATTTCTTTTGCTGCCAACTATACTGAGAACATATTTGCCTTTCCCCATCTCAGCTGAACACATTGTGTTTCAAACTTCAAACAGAAAAATGCAAAGAAGAACAGTTGAGACACCTATGTTAGGCAATATAATTCAAGCGGCAAGCAGACAGCACAGCGCTGTGTGCTTGCTGTCTGCTTTCAAGTTTCCAGGATGGTCGACAACAAATGTAAAAACATTTTTTATTCCCCTCCCCACCCCTTCTTTCTTTTCTTTTCAAGGAATATAGTTTTGACTGTTGCTAACTTAAAAGCAAGATTTAAGTTACAGCTTTCGAGAATTCATGAACTATTCTATGAGTGTTTCAGCCTGTGCTGTTTTCAAACACTTTTTAACCCCCAGAAAAGGCCCTTCCACTTTCCAAGGATTTTTCAAGGTTTCCAGGACCTGTTCGCACCCTGTACATGAGGACGCTAGTACAGAAACAAAGCTTACACCAAAAAAGTGCTGGAGAGGACACACAGAATTCTGCAAGCCTACCACTCACCACAATGACCCAGCAGAGGCCACTCCATGCGCACAGCGCAGAAGAAGCCCAGCACAGCCAAAACCAGCAGCACGGCAGCGCCAACGATGACCAGGTAGGAGGCAGCGGAGAACAGGTCATCGCCAATGACCTCTGATACGTACACTTTGTCGATAATGGACCACACGCCCACCCGCGACTAGGGCAAGGCCAAAGAGCTGAACACAATTCCAGACTGAAACATCCTGTACCATGTCTTTTATTTGGGGTGAAGAGAACAAACATTTCAAAGCATATTCACAACATAACTGATTAGCTGATATATGAGCAGAATGTTCAAGGTCAGACAAAGACCCTTCAATACACGCTCCTTCCCTATGCAAATGTTTCTTCTGGAACATTACTACGCCTCCCAACAATGATCTCCTTTCAAGACTCAGTTTTTTAAATTTGCTGAGATTGTTCATTTCTAAGGATTTGACAAGATTGTTCATTTGCAAAGGCTTGGTGGTCATTCATTTCTAAGAATTTGGCAAGATCATTCACCTTTAAGGATCTGGTAAAATCATTTATATTGAAGGATCTGGCTAAGTCATCCAATTTTAAGGAACTGGCAAAGTCGTTCATTTTTTAAGAAGAGTTGTTCACTTTCAAGGATTTGGCAAGGGTCACTCACTTGTAAGGATTTGGTCAGGTTTATCATTATTAACGATTTGTCGAGGTCAGTAATTTAACAGGATTTGACAAGGTCATTCATTTTCAACGATTTAGTGAGGTTGTTCATTTTTCAGAATTTGGCAATGCTGTTCATTTTCAAAGGGACACAACTTATACTGGCCCTTCGAGCAATGTCAATCCGAAAGTGAGGGAGAGACAAAGGTAATGAGGGCAGTCAGTTGCAAAGTGAGGTGACTGCGGGTGGAAATCTAAACAGATCTTAAAAAGTTTAAGTACTACATCCGCCAAACATGAACGAACGAATCATAAGACAAACCACTTGCCTTGTGATTTACTTGTTCATGTTTGGCGGAGGCTAAAAACTTGTCTTGTAATTCTTTTCTTTTGTTTGTTTGTTTGATGGATGTATTACATAAAACTTTTCAAGAAGGGTATAGAGAGGGTTTGTACTCTTGTTAACATCTTATCCTAATTTTTCTTTTTTTTTTTTTTTTTGCACAAAACCTACCCTATAAGGTTGTTTACTCAGAATTTAAACTAAGTCTCTAGTCAAAGGGCAGTGTACTCACAAAGATCAGAATGTTGAAGACAATCAGCAGTGCCCCTACTAGTCTCTTTCCACAGCCCATACCGTCGTCTGTACAAAATATGCATAACATTAATAACAATGTGTGCACATGTTTACCAACCTTGATGATAAACATGGATAACATTAAATAACAATGTGTGTGTATGTCAACAGGCTTGGCAATAAAACATGGATGATATTAAATAACAATGTGTGCACATCTTCACCAGGTTTGACAATAAACATGGATAACATTCAATAACAATGTGTGCACGTCTTCATCATGTTTGACAATAAACATGGGTAATGTTAAATAACAATGTGTACATGTCTTCACCAGGTTTGACAATAAACATGCATGGATAACATCAATAACACAAAATGTGCACGTCTTCACCTGTTTTTGACATTAAACATGGATGGATAACATCAAATAACAAACGTGTGCACGTCTTCATCACACTTGATATTAAACATGGATAACATCAAATAACAATGTGTGCACGTCTTCACCAGGCTTGACAGTGTAACCTTCAGAGTCAGGCCTTTACTTCTTTTCCAGAAAAAAAAATTCCACAATGTCCAAACAGAACTTAACGAGATTTTTCACATATATCCTACATTAAAATTTCAACCTTGTGTCAGGGTACAGTGGTTAGTGCCACGACACTGGGGGCTGGAATGTTGTGGATTCAGCCCCATCTATGTCATGGAGTCTGGAGTGTGCATTTGAGGCACTTAAGAACAATCAGAGACATCCAAAGCACTTTAAACTGGCTCTTCTGTATGGTGCAGGGAAACTGACATTTGAAGCTGTCATTTTCCCCACTACATGTGACAACACTGTAACAGATTATTGACTTAAATCAAACGAAACAGCTGGAAAAAAAAAAAAAAAAAGCCTACATGTTTTTACTCTTGAATCCTCAGTCACCTTCCCACAGGATATCAAATATTTGTAACAAAAAAAACAGAGAAGAAAAATGAAAATGAAAACCTTAAACATACAAGTTACAACCATGACAACAACAATAAAACACCTAAAACACAGGCAACATTATACAACATTTAGGCACTTTCAGAAACATATGAATGTAGTTCTCCCCCCCCCCCCCCCCCCCCCCCTCACCTCCCCACCCCCTCTCCCTGAGAAATGGAATTCCTTACTTCAGATTTACAAAGTGGCCAATTTCACCCTCAGGCCAAAAACATTCACCTACGAAGACCACATACCACCAGATGATTTTGTGTTCTGCCATACTTTTAAACCAGGATTACCAACCTGGGATGTCATCTAGGAGCGTCTCTCTTGTCAGTTATACACACTTATTTATAATGGAAAGAGTCATCCGTCAGGAAAAGGAGTTCTGAGCCTGTTTTTATATACCCATTGGTGCCTTTAACAGATAGATAACATAACTAAAAAATGCCCATGGGTAAGCTACATGACCTTCCGCATACTCTGGTGGACCCAGAGAGAGGAGAGAGAGAGAGGAGAGAGAGAGAGAGATGAGAGAGAGAGAGAGAGAGAGAGTGTGTGTGTGTGTGTGTGTGGTGTGTGTGTGTGTGTGTGTGTGTGTGTGTGTGTGTGTGTGCATGCGCATGTGCATGAGCATGTGTACGTGTGTATGTGAGTGTGTGTGTATGTGAGTGTGTGTGGTGTGTGTGTGTGTGTGTGTGTGTGTGTGTGTGTGTGTGTGTGTGTGTGTGTGTGTGTGTGCGCGCGTGTGTGTGTATGTGTGTGTGTGTGTGTGTGTGTGTGTGTGTGTGTGTGTGTGTGTGTGTGTGTGTGTGTGTGTGTGTGAGTGCGTGCATGTGTGTGAGTGCGTGCATGTGTACATATGTGCATGCATGTGTGTGGGTGTGTGTACATGTGTGCCTGCATGCATGCATGTACGTAAAAGTGCATGTACATGTATGTGCGCATGTGTGTATGTGTATGTGAGTGCACGTGTGTCTGCGTCTCTCTTGAGTGTGAGTATGTGTGTGTGTGTGTGTGTGTGTGTGCGTGTGTGTGTGTGTGTGAGTGTGTGAGTGTGGTGTGTGTGTGTGTGTGTGTGTGGTGTGTGTGTGTGTGTGTGTGTGTGTGTGTGTGTGTGTGTGCCGCGCGCATGTGTCTGTGTGTGTGCATGCATGCAAATACATATTCATGCATGTACACTTAGTCTTTGAAACAACAACTGAGCCCATGGCAATCTCAACTCTATGTAGGAGCCGGCTGGACCAGAAAAATCTCACAAAAAAAATGGCTGTGATGGGAATCAAACCCACGACCTCCCCCGCGGGGGTCCCCAATGCTAACCACTTCGCCATGGTGGCTGGTCTCTATCCTCTCTGTTGACCTTCACCACTTTCATTTTCTGCACCTTTCCAGTTCCAGCTACTAATACATTGTTTTGAACTAGCAAAGAAACTATTCAAAGAGGGTTTGGATGATCAGCAGTATGGAATAAAACCTAATAAAGAGATATAGTTCTCCATCACTGTAAATTGCCTATTGCGTGCATGAATGAATAAGGTCTTGTCTTCTTTATAATCCTTTTTGCATGTCTTGCTCTCTACAGTGGGCAAACAGCCAAGGACAACCACTTGGAATATTGTCGTTATATTATGTTCAAGTGCTGAGAAAGGTTCAGGTCTGTATTTTGATGGATTACATGACATGTCAAGTATGCTCAAGCTGAATATGCTCATGAATAATTTTCTTTTCAACCAAATGCACTCTGAGTAATTTTTTTTTCTTCCAAGTATAATAATCATTATGATCAGAGTATTTTCTACATGTGACAGGACATGTACCGCTTACCTTGTACATACATACTCCTCACTCAAACTTTCAATCCAAACAGAAATTGAATTGTATTTGTGGATTCCATGAACACACACACACACCCACACACACACACACACACACAAGAAAACTTTCACCAATATGATTTTTATGCATAAGTCCAGTAACATTTTCAGTTTTTCTTAGATCCACAGGTCATAATCAAAGTAAACAAGAGCTATAATGAATACTGAATTTGCACTGATATTAAAATTACTGACTGACACACTTCACATCTCACGCCAATTAATCAAAATTACAAAATTGCATTCACCATGACAGAGAAAAAGAACAAGCTTGAATGCATTAGAGTTGTACTTTTTTTGTTGTGTCCGTCCTGAGTTGTGTGCGAGTGCTTACGCGCGCTCATCGTGCCGCGTGTGCATGTGTGTGGTGTGCGCACGTGCAAACAAGTATGTGCGTGTGTGTGTGAGTTGGTGAGAGGTGGAAAGAGAGAGCACGACGAGCGAGAGAGAGAGGATGTGGTGTGTTATAATCTGGATGTCTTTTCATGAAAATGAAAGG
>JADBJO010016113.1:35000-40000 GCA_016801955.1 Conus betulinus | reverse complement strand
ATTGTAACATCGTGAAAAAAAATAGTGAAAATAGAGCAAATAACATTTGACAATATATAAAAAAGAGGGGCTTGAGTTTCTAGCATAGACATGTAAGTTGATAAACCATTGACACGAAGATTATATTCTTATAGGAAATAACCATTTTTGCTGACAAATACATTGAATCATCTTCACCTTCTCTCTGGTTGATCATACATTATTTCTTCGAGGTATGTCACTCAGTGGAAGATTGGGAGACGTTCTAAACTTTACAAAAGATACATTGCTGGTCATTTTCTATGCTTTCTAGAAACAAGAACTATGTTTAATCAACAAGAAATATTTGCTTTTATTTCTGTTTTATTTGGAAGAGTATACATCAAACATGCTACGTCAGAAACAAGCATGAAAAACTCTTTTTGAAGAAAGGAAGAAAGAAAGAAAGAATGGAAAAGGAAAGAAAGACAGACAGACAAACAGACAGACAGAGAAAACAGACAGAAAGAAAGAAGGGAAGATGTAGAGAAGAAAGGAAAACAAGAAGAAAAGAACAAGAAAGAAATAAAGACAGAGAGAAAAAAAAAGAACGAACTAGAAGCCAAGAGCACGCTAACTTGATGAACTATTGGTTGAATTTGATGGGCTGTTTTCGCCGGTCTCTTCATGCAGTAAATGAGAAAATAGAAAGAGAAAAAAAAAACTATTCACTAAAAGGATAGAAAGTGAAAGATAGAAAACTGAACCCCACCCCCCAATGCCCAAAACTACCTTCCAGAGCGAAAAGTCCATTCGGCGAAAAGTCCATTCGGCGACGGCGAAAGTCCACTCTGCAAAAGTGAGTCGGCGAAAGTCCATGTCTCACTCAAAACGACGGCGATCCCCGGGGGATTTCCTCGCTTCCGAGCAGAGAGGCCAAGTACGTGATTGACTGGACCCATTTTTGCACACACCCATTGACCCTCGGGCTAGTGGAATGCACGCCAACTTCTCCCCCCACCCCACCCCTCCACCCCCCACTACCCCCCCCACTACCCCCCCCCCCCCCCCCCCCCAGCCACAATCATCAGACGTCATCAGTCTGTTCTTTACTCCCGGCCATGGTGTACCCTGCCCTACCCTACCCAACCCAACGCCAGCAATCCTCCCTCCCCTACCTCCCCCCCGCTTTCCCGCCCTGTACCCCCCCCCCCCCCCCACACACACACACTCCCTATAGCCCCTCACTCCCTCAGACAATTAAGAACAAGACTCAGAGACTTGTTAACCTTTACCGGATGACTACACACTGACCTGATCGTATTACAACCAAGACTCAGAGAGACTCCTAACCTGTTACCTGATGACGTTTTTGACTACACAGATCCGATCGTGCGGGTCGCCCAAGACCCACACATTTTGTAGAGGCTTTTCTCTATTGCTTATCCCTGCTCAGATCGCGTGGGTCTTGTAATAAGACCCGCACCTGATAAAGAGCGGCTCAGCAGCTTATTCCTCACCCATTGGCGTGAGTCATGTGCAACCCATTAAAATGTATAGGTCCTGGGGGAACCGTGACTAATTACGCTGGTAATTGATTGTGCCTGTACATGAAATTTCTGTGACCAATGGCTATTAAAATTGTTGACAAATTCCTAAGTTTTCTTGAGCATAGCTCCATCCGTTCATAAGATACGATGTTTTCATTGAGTCACTGGGTCATGGAAGACCCAGGAAGCATGGTAAAGGTTTATGTACGACGGAGGGAGCACTGAGGAAACAAAACCAATGGCATTCTGTTATTTGTTTCTTGAATAAAAGTTGTTAAACATGAAAAAAAAAAAAAACGTTGAGAATTTTCAAGATTCCATGGTGGTACACATAAATGTTGATCTGCTGATCACCGATGGAGAAAAAAAAAAGTTGAAGAAAAGTTTGACATAACCAAAAGACCTGAAAATAGTGACAATTTACAAGTCCCCAAAGTAAACCCACATGTATGGAAGAAAATTCCAGCCTCTGCTAGGAAAGCAGATCAGAAATTGGCTCAGAGTTAAAGGGCCATCATCAAAGGTGCTACTGCTTTTGTCAACAGCTCTCAGCTTGTGTTCCATGCTAATAACAAGGGCATAAGCACAGTAGACAAAGAACTGAAGAGAGCCATCTCTGACATACACTTTGATGCGCTTTTGCTCCTCAGATGCAGGCAGGATTTTACGCCCGTTCTTTAGCAATGATTTTGCTGTGCTATGCACTGACTCCATGCCTGTTACAAGCCGGTTATTTGGGATGACCTTGCTGGATCACTGAAAGAAGTAAGAGAAATGGAGAGGATAGGCTCAGCTGTGATAGAAGCGGGGTGTGGGTACACACAGGCATCAGAGGCCAGCACCTGCGAGGCGTGGTTTTATAGGCCAGACAAATTGGCGCCAAAGAGGGCTCGCACGCAGAAAGCCATTGCAGGGCAGGCAGAGTCAGATGTTTTACCACAGCAGAAAAAGGAGGGCCTGAGAGGCCAACACAAAAAAGGGTAAGTGATGAGCATGCTCCCCCATAGCCCTGCTCTCAGACATAGAAGCTGACGTTCCTTCACTTCAAGCAGGCAGAGTAAACACAAAGCAGTGAAAACTTGAGAAAGCTGACAAAAGAGCTTGACAATCTTGAAACAGTAAATGGACGTGAACTTGACTGTTCAACCAGTCGTTTGCCAAACATGGCTTCTAGACATCCAAGACTGAATTGTAAAGAAAAGCAAATTAATTCTGATAAGGTCCAAAAACTAGTCGCAAAAGGGCTTATATCCACATGCTCCCCAGATCATGCTCAGTTCATTTCCACTTTTTACACCCCCCCCCCCCCCCCAAGGATCGAAACCACAGGATGATTTTTAATTTGAAACAGCTGAATAAACACATAGCATATCACCATTTTAAGATGGACACTCTACAGACTGCTCTTAGACTGATTGCACCAGGCTGTTACAAGGCATCAAAGGACCTTGAAGATGCTTATTACCCAGTGCTTTCGTTGATAGGGATGACACGTGTAAACAGAGCATGCACCTTCCGTGGATGAAAAATGAAAGAATGACTGAGTGACTGATTTCAGATTTCAATGAAGCAAGAAACGACTGAACCTAGCGTCATCAGGCAGCTCTTTAGCCAGCTCAGCCTGGGAAGGCAGACCATTCTGTGAGCGAAAACGAGGATTGTAGAACGCTCTGAGCTTGGCTCTAACCAAGGATATGCGCTGTATATGAATACCCTTATAGTAATGATAATAACAATTATAATGATACTAACACTAATGCTAATGATAATAGTGAAGATGATAATTATAACAATGAGAATAATATAAGAGTGTTCATTAGTTTAGAGATGTATGCAAAAGCTTATGGTCAACTAATTTTTGCGAAATTCATTTTAATACACGGTATTTACCTCGTATGATTTCCGCAAGAGGCACAAAATATGATGAGACTCTGACTTTCGTCAACAATCGTGTTCAGCATGAGGACATTTAAATCCCCTCACAACCAGAAACATCGTCTGTCTCTTAGTATTGCCACGTATTGCCAGACATACTGACTTCTGTTGACACGTTTTAACTCTGCGACAACAGATAAGGCAATCAATCAAAGTCATTACAAAAATGTCTAAGGAGAATGGTCTTGTATGTTCATAACGTGAATGTTGAAAATACTTTTAATTTGATTGTTCTGTCCCCATTTATTTCACACAAAATAAATCCTCCTGTATTCTATGCAAACCATGTTCACACCATGCAACATTGTAAAATTTTGTTTTTTTTAATAGCATACTCAGTGTCATGCACCTTAATGATCATAAAGATCACATTGAGAAATTCTGGAAACATTACTTAATTTATGCACGTATCACATTGATGTTACGAGAGTAATATCAATTGGTGATCAAGCCCATGTGTCATTAAAGTATGTATTACAAAAATAGAGGGAGGGGTAGGGAAAGGTTTAATGTTGCTGAGAAATGTAATGTCTTCTCTCTCTCTCTCTCTCTCTCTCTCTCTCTCTCTCTCTCTCTCTCTCTCTCTCTCTGGCATACCACATGCATTGAATAGAACAGTGTTGTGTCTAAACACGCCGAAGAACATTCTATAACAACCTGAACTTGATGGTCCTCATTAACTATGCATGTTCATATGACTTGAATTGATGAAATGTTGTAAGTGTTTGGTGGTATTAGATAGTATTTTTTCCAATTCGAATTTATGCAAATAAGTTGAGAAATTACAGATGTGCTAAAAGACGACTGTGATTGTACAAGTAGTCTGGGCTAGTACCAACACCACAAAAGGGAAAATCAGGACTCCAAAAGCACCCGCAACATTCTTCACGGCAGGAGGCAGCGAATCATGGCCAAGAACAACAGTGCTACTCGGAACATGCAGGCAGAGTCTGCTGGACGGGGCAGATGACTGGGAGTGCACAGCAGACCTCCCAGAATGGAATAGTCACCCAGAGATTATCAGCAAGAGTGGCATGAGACCAGACATAGTATTACACTCTCAGTCAACCAAGCAGCTGATCATGATCGAGCTCCTGGTGCCATATGAGAACAGAATGGAGGCAGCTCAGATCTACAAGACTGAAAAGTATGCTGATCTGGCAAACAGCCTGAGGAGAGAAGGCTATCAGGTCAAAGTCCTCACTGCAGAAATTGGAGCTAGGGGGGTTGTGGGAAACGTCTGCATACAGCCTCATGAAACAGCTCTCAGTTGCAGGGAGGGAAAAAAACCAAAGCCTGAAAGCAATGGCAGAAGCGGCAGAGAGGTGTTCAAGTTGGATCTGGTCAAGGAGGAACAAAAGTGAACTTCATAAGGCTTAACTTTCCTACAAATATCAGGTGTCCTGGGGCTCAGTGGTTAGTGCGTGAGTCATTAAAATGGAAATGAGCATGTCCAGAAGGGCATGGGTTCGAATCCCAGTCATGGCTCATCCCAAGATGAAAAAAAAGGGGCAGCAGAGGGACATCCGGAGTCATGAACCGGGTGTGCCCCCCCCC
>JADBJO010016113.1:5000-30000 GCA_016801955.1 Conus betulinus | reverse complement strand
AGTCAGAAGGGGTCTTAATTTGTCTTTGGGGAGAAATTAGTCTGTTTTTTTGGTTAGATTAAGGTTTCTAAGACTGTGTTCCTTATTCATATGCCTATATTGTCTATTCTTTCCTTCTCTTATAGTTAGCTGTCTTTAATTGACAAACACTCGGGACGAACGCATCACGCTAATTGGAGTGCCTGTGTGACTAAGATTAAGTCGGAAAATAAGGGTCTCCTATCCCGACGCCCACGCTTTGGACTCGTCCCGTCGTGTTTATCTGTTTTTGTTAGCCCTCTGTCTTTGTGTCATATTTTGTATTGTTTTAAGAATAATTTCAGTATTTCATCCCATTGTGAAAAAGGGATGAGTTGCTTGATAGTTGTTTTCCTGTATAATCATGTATAGAAAACAAATGGGTAGACTTAATCAAATAGAGTCCCCGCTCACGGTACACACGCATGCGCGCATGCACACCCAGACACACCTGATAATTTGCCCTGTACACGTATTGATCGTCGCTGCAGGGCGTTGACCCTGTTTGTCTCAGAAGGCCGGATCCACCTCTGGACACCCTTGGAGGTCTGTCACGCCCACCCCTCCCATCTTCTAGAACTGACGACGTGGGACCGGGACTTCTTCAACGCTACTGTTCTGGCTGATCCGTGTGGCCCTGGATGTGGGACAATTTAGAGCTGACCGTGTGTCGCAGGAACTCAGACTTGGGTGATGTCTAAGTGTATTCGTGCTTGTGTTGTGTTGCCGTGGACGTGGGACTGAAATAGGAGTGAATTACATGCAGGCTGGCATGGTTGACGAGGAAATGGTGAAGTCTGGCTGTTTTGGAGTGACTGAGTGGAAATGGTTGTGATTGCTTTGGTAGTGTGAAGGTTTTTTGACCTGTCTTGAATCTTATTAGTCTGTCTCTCCTCTATCGTTCTTCTTTCATTATGAAATTCTTTAATTAGTTGGGCTGGTAGTGGGAGTCCCGGGGGAAGGAGGTTTGCTTTTCTTGGGCTTTTGGGTTATTTTGTTCCATAGGTAACTTAGAAACTGATAGGTTCTTTCCCCTCTTCTTTACCATCCTATTCTTACTTGGTCTCTCCTCTGTCTTCAGTCTTCTTTGGTAGGCCTCTCTTCCCATATGGAATGAATGAGTATTGTCAATTTATAATAATAAACTGTTATTGTCTTTGTAAATCCTTGGGTGGTCTGGTTGAGCGAGTGTTTGGGTGTTTGCTATCAGTTATTGCCAGTGTCGAATTTTCCCCTTTGTCTTTCCCTCCCTTACAAGGTCCTTAACCTTGACAACAATGTCTTCCTAGTTCTGGAGCAATGGCAATTTGGTAGAGGTGTTTCAAGTGGTCTGGATACTTCTCCCATTCTTTGGTTTCTTTGAGTTCTGCTAACTGGTACACAAGCTGTATACTGTCTTCTGCCTGCCCCATCCACGATTTTCCACACGTCCTAGCCGAGTGCCTTTTGTTTCCTTGACCACCGCGTGAAGTGGGTTTTGGGGATTTTCAATTGCTCTGAAATATGCCTTCACCTGTTCTAGCTTGTGTCTTATCTGCTTTGAAGGAAGGTCGAGCAGATATCGCATAGTTTCAACTGGTGGTGTCCTTTGTGGTTCCCAGAATCAATCTCAATGCTTCACTTTGAATTCTTTATAATTTGAGAAGGTTGCTGTTGGACAGTGTTGTAAACCCTAATCCAAAATCAGTTACCCTGAGTACAAGTTTGTGATAGAGTCGGTAGAGATGGCGCTGTTAAATGCCTTTAGCTGCCATTGCGTTCATGGCAGATAGGTCCTTTATGCTTATTCTCAACATGCTTTCTAAAGGTTAGGATTCTGTCAACGCCTACACCCAAATAGCGTAGATTGTTAGTTGATTCAATTGGTATTCCACTGAAGGAAACTGGTTAGGGTACTTGTCCTGATGTCTTGTTGTTGAGAGTGCAGACTAATGTCTGGGCTTTTGTAGGGTTGATAGACGATCCAGTTTCTTGACACCACTGAGCAAAGTTGTTCAACTGTTGCTGAACTGCTTTCATTCTTTCTTGAGCATTCTTTGATGTTTTATAGACCAGATCGTGATGCTAGTGTCAATACCTGAGCAATTTCGTTTCCGTTGAAGTCTGCAAGGCCTTCAGTGTAAACATTGTACAAAACAGGGGAGACAGGAGAACCTTGAGGTAATCCCATAGAAAGTTTTTGAGGCTGAGACGTCCAGTCTCCAAATCGTAGGATGACGGTTCTCTCCTGAAGTGCCGCTGATATCCATCGTGTAAGCGTCTTGCTGACTCCATAGTCAAGGAGTAGTTCCATGAGAAGCGAAAACTGACTTTGTTGTATGCATCTTCCAGATCAGTCGCAACAGCTAGTGTTTCTTTCTTTTTTTGGAATCCTTCGTATACTTCATACGCAAAAGCGGCCGCATTTTTTCCCCATGTACTTTTACGTGTTCTGTTGCCTCCTTGATTTGATGGGAGGATTTGTCGACTTTCAAGATCTCCTGCGAGGTTTCTTGCTATGATTCGTTTCCATGAGCTTTCCTGCTATATTTTGCATAGTGAGCATGCGGTAGCCATTTAGCGATGATGATCTTTTCCTGGCTTTGGTAAAGCTTTCAGGTAGCTGTGTGTCCAGTGTTCTGGGACATAGCCTTTATCGAAACTCTTCTGGTAGAGACTGAAGAGTTGGGCTCTCTCCTCTTCTGAGAGCTGTTTGATATCTGCATACTGTACTTTGTCGGGACCTGGAGCACTACCCTCAGCTCATCTAGCTATTGCGTCATTCACTTCAGATACTGTAATCATCATGCCAGTCTGAGCTAGGTGTTGGTTTAACTTGGTCAAATATTTCTTCTTTTCCTTCAAATTTCTGTGATCACTCTGTACTATAAAACGTTTAAGTAGAGCCGACCCTTTCTCAAAATGTGCCTTGAGCGTTGTGATCCCATCAGCGTCTAAGATATCTGGGGTTGCGTTTCTTTTGTGTTTTCTTTCCATGCGACTGTAAAAGTGCCAGAACTGAGTCAGTGCTGGGTCATAATTAAGTGACAAACAAAGTTGATGCTGCTAGGTTTCACTTGCTTCTTCAGCTACTCTCTTTGGAATTGTTCAGTTTTCTGATTCATGTCTGTTTTAATAGCTAGATCAGGGCAAGGTATTCTTCTTTCTCTCTGCCAAATTCTTACAGCCTTGCGTTTCTCTTTCGAAGCTGTTTCCGTGTCTATATTCCACCAAGGGGTTGAACGATTTGTTTGGTTGCAGTATTGTTTCTTTTGCATCTTCTACTCCTTAACGTTCCTATGATATCCCTTCATTGTTGTTATATTGAAAAGGGTCCTTTTGTTTCGTTTGTGTAACTTTTGATAGTTTCTGTAAACTGAACACAACAGGGTAATGATCACTTGCACAACGAAGTGCTTCTACACTCATGCCAGCTGTGAATCTTGGTCTAATGAGTGCAAAGTCAATGACACTGTCGGTGTCACCCTGCCTCCCTGTATGTGTTGGGGATGATGATGTCAATGCACTAAGAAGTACTTCATCCAACATCACTTCCAGCGCAATTCTTGGCGGATTGGTACTATGTTGATCCTACAATTTTTTTTGCATTAAGATCTCCAAATTCATGTTCTATTTCATCCAGAAAGGTACAATCTGTTTTTGATGTGTGTGCACATCTTTGAGAACGACCTAAAACAAAACAAGATGCAAAGCATATAAACGTACTCCCAGTTTACCCTGAATACGCGTGAGATATTCCATAAAGAGGAAAAACCGTCTTGGGCCGGTTTAATCATTAGTAATGGCTCTTCTGGTAAACATCGGCCATCATCTGTGACCTATAATAAACATACTTACACATTTTCAGAAAGATCGGCCAAGAACTTTCTGAGATTTTCCATAAGAAAGAAAACCATTATGGGCCGTTAGTAACGGCTATAACGGTGACCTTAAACATCGGGCATCATCCGTGCCCTATAATGAACATACTACAAATCTTCAGAAATATCGGCCACGTACTTTCTGAGATATCCCATGAAGAAGAAAAACCGTTATGGGCCGTTATAGCCGTTAGTAACAGCTGTAATTGTAAACTAAAACATCGGGCACCATCCGTGATCCATCATGAACATACTACAAATTTTCAGAAAGATCGGCCAGTACTTTCTGAGATATTCCATAAAAGAAAAAAACCGTTATGGGTCCTTACAGCCGTTAGTGACGGCTATAACGGTAAACTAAAACATCGGCCATTATTGGTCACCCATAATGAACATACCTGCTAATTTTCAGAAAGATCGGCCATGTACTTTCTGAGATATTCTATGAAAAAGAAAAAACCCGTTACAGGCCGTTACAGCCGTTAGTAACGGCTATAACGGTAAACTAAAACATCAGGCATCATCCGTGACTCATAATGAACACACCTACAAATTTTCACAAAGATCGGCACAGTAGTTTTGTCTGGAGCGAGTGGAACACATTTTGACCACAGACGGACGGACGGACACACAAAGAGAGTGTCCAGTCATGGAAATAACATGGCAATCATACTGTTTTAGAAGGAATGAATAACAACAGAGGAGAACAAGAGTTACATAATCATATCAATCCACAAGACAAAAAAAAAATGCGATCCAGTGGCAAAAGGTCTCCTTGCTGTTTCTAATTTATACAGCATATAAACTTGCCTGGCATTATGATATCGAAGACTGAAAAACGGTTTTCAGACATGCTCATGGAGCAGGAGCATTTGTGTCTGTCAAAACATAGGTGGGAAAGCTAAATTCTGAGGAATCTTGTAAACAGGCAAGTGATTGTGCAAACACGATAGTACAAGCCTGCGCTGCAGACAAGCTTGTTTATCACATCAACCTCTTTAATTGTGCATACAGGAAACTGCGTTCTCCTGAGGAACCGTGCGATTGGTGACAACTGTGATGACGGAGTGGATAACATGATGCGTGTGAGTGATTTGTTTGAAATAATTCAAAGCTTTGCCATATTTAATGCTAACGTGCATCGTAGAGTACAATAATACCAGCACAGACGATCGTTATGGGAAGAAACATATGCACAGCAAATCAATGTTCATTCATTCCGATGACGTGACAAGCGTCCGTATAAGCCCAGACGATCACAGACCAGGTTTTTTTTTTTATCCCCCTTTAACATGCATGTGCATACATAAAGTAACATTGTCACAGAACAGTGTTCATTTTTTTTTACGAAGATCTGTGAATCTTCTATTCCATTTGAATTAATATAATGGTTATGTCAATTTAACATTGTCGCGCCATTTCAGGTTACTGTGGTTCTGCCAGTCTTACACACACGGCAAAAGAAAGGTTTTAATTAAAATAAAGACCAGTTCTGTCAGTCTTCATCTGTCACGGAAGATACGGCTCTACTTATTTGTTCTGGCAGTATTTCTCTGACACAGACGAATGTTCTCAGATTCTGCCAGTTGTGCTGTCAAAACAACGTTTGGTGTATTATAAAGGAACGTTTTCAGAGGACACCGGATTTCATATGATTTAAAGTAATGATGGTTTTGCCAGTCTAACATTGTCACAGAAGGTTCCATTTCAGTTTACAGTGAGTCAGCCGGTCTTACACACTCACAGAAAATGTGTTTCGTTTAAATTAAGCCAGGTTCTGCTAGCCTATCACAGAACAACAACAACAAAAAAAAAAAACAATGCTTCTCTGTCTTTGTCTCTGTCTGTCTGTCTACCCCCCCCCTCCCTCTCTCCTCTCTCTCTCTCTCTCTCTCTCTCTCTCTCTCTCTCTCTCTCTCTCTCTCTTATAGTTTTAGACTTTCACAAGGCATTAGGTTTCGTTTAAATAAAGTCTGGTTCCGTCTGTCTTATACTGTCACAAAGCATTCGGTCCTATTTACGTACATTGTCTCAGAAAAAAAACATGTGTCATGTGACACTGTTCTGTCAGTATCACACTGTCATTGAATATTGTTTTATTGACATCAACATTTTACCTCTTTTCTTTTTCTCTACATTTTTATTTAACTTTTCACAATGTTTTACACAGTAAAGAAAAAAAATAGAAGAAAGGGTAAAGAAAAATAACAACATCTCGTTCCTAAATCCCTCCCCCCCCCCCCCCCCCCCCGTCCCCCCCTCCGAACACTCACCCACTCCCTCCCTCCTCAACCACTCCTCCCCTCTCCCCCTCACCTCGTCAAGCTGTTGTCATGTTGATCAGACATCACTTACACATGTATCTATCTTTTAACATGGTTACAATATGACATACAATAGAGTATTCAGTAAAACATGCATGATTACATTCATATACAATAGAGTATTCAATAAAACATGCATGATTTACATTCATATCAAAGTATATGCATCTCCAGGAAGTATAGAGCATAGGTAGAGAGACCCGATAAATATATGCATACAATGATACAATCGGGAAAGGAAATACAGACAAAAATGTTGTGGGACAAAATGGGTTGGACGTTAAGGAGCTGAGAAAATGCAGACATTGTGAACTGTTTCTCAACCGTTATAGTAATGAGTCTCATTGATAGTACTAGTGATAAATTACATGATAACAAGAAAGGTCACCACAAAGGGTGCCAAGCCAAAAGACCGAATCGAAATTGAGACCAATTTCACTTTTGAGCACTGTATAAAATGGGATCTACATGTATAGCCAACCAACTAAAATGTGTGCTTCCTTCTATTATCAATGAAGACCAGACTGGTTTTATTCCAAACAGATATTTGGGAGATAACATTCGGCTTATTTATGATATACTTGGTTATATGATTATATCCAAAAAAACCTGGAATACTTTTATGTTTAGACTTGGAAAAAGCGTTTGACAGTGTAAGCTATGACTTCAAGTTTAAGGTATTACATGCCTTTGGCTTTGGTCCAAGTTTCTGTCAATGGATAAAACACATTCTACACAAATATTAAGTCAACTGTTTCAGTTAATGGAAAACTAGCCGGTTGGTTTCCTGTTGAGAGAGGATGTCGCCAAGGGGACCCAATCTCGCCATATTTATTCATCATTTGTGTTGAATTCTTAGCAAACATGATTAGACAAAATGAAGACATAAAAGGAATAAAATAGCTAATACTGAGAATAAAATATGACAGTATGCAGATGATACTGAACTTTTACAAGAAGGCGATCGAAAATCATTCGAAGAATCGATTATGGTTCTTGAAAAATTTGGAAGAGTATCTGGACTCTCACTAAATGCGGAAAAAACGAATGCAGTATGGTTAGGAAGTAAACGAAACTCGCCTGTTAAGTATATGCCACATTTAAATATCAAATGGAACCCTCCTAAATTTAAAATTTTAGGTATCTGGTTTACGAATGATTTAAAAAAATTGTGAAACTATGAATCTCGAAAAAAAAATTGCAGAGATAAAAACACTGTACAAAACTTGGCTAAAAAGGCAGAGTAGCAGTACTTAAATCCCTGATCTTATCAAAACTAACCCATCTATGGATGTTACTACCGAACCCCACCAGACTACATAATTGATGAAATTCAGAAATTTACATTCAAGTTTGTATGGGGTAAATAAAGAGATAAAATTAAGCGAAAAACATCTGTAAAAAAGATACAGCATGGGGGTATAGGAATACCAAACATATGGAAACAAATAAATGCATTAAAATTAACTTGGATTCAGAAACTTTCATCAAGTAACCATAGTTGGAAAAATATACTCTTCTCTCATTATATTACAAGGCAGAAATTATTCATAAATTAGGTGCTGATTTGTCTGGGCAGGATAAGTTGAATAATTTCTGGAGAGATGTATTCAAAGCATATAAAGAATAGATGAGATTGTTAATGTCAAAACTGCAGATGAATTCTGTTTAGAACCTTTATTTTGTAACAGGAACTTGATGATTGGGGGAAGATCAAAATTTTATAAAAACTGGATAGAAAAAGGTGTATTCTGCGTACGGAATCTTTTGACGAAAATGTTGATTTTTTTGAGAGTTTCCAGTCCTTTGTTGATAGGTATAACATCAATACAGATTTTGTAACATATAATGGTTATATTAGTGCTGTGAAAAAGTACTCGAGAGAAGCTGGAGTAGAAATAACATGTATGAAGAAGGTGAGTCAAGTAAACTAATGTCTGTGATATGTTCAGTTTCAAGAGGAGCCTCACTTTATTATGATCTACTGACCAAAACACACTCTAGAGCCAACTTTTTGCAATAAATGGAATGAAAGATTACCGAAGGATGTTAACTGGGCTAAAACTTTTCAGAAAATCCAACAGATAAAAGATATTAAGTTAAGATGGTTTCAGGTTAGAATTAATGGTAGGATACTAGCAACCAATACTGTTTTGAAAAACATGGGCATTGAAAATTCAGAAAAATGTTCTTTTTGTAAGAGAGAAACAGGAAACATTCAACATTTATTTTGGTACTGCCCTCATGTTCAAACGTTTTGGCAAGAATTTCAAAATGAAATGAACAGAAAATGCGAAACTATGAATCTACTGTTGAATGAAAATATTATCCTGTTTAGTTTGTGACAATGATTTTAGATCAGATAAAACATTTGACTTAATCCTGTTACATGCCAAATTCTATATCTACAAATGTAAATATGAAAAAGATTTGCCATTATTCCAAGTTTTTTCATCGTGTATTTGAAAGCAAGATATGAAACAGAAAAGTATGCTGCATGTCTTCAAATGTCCCTCACAAAGTTCGTTACGCAGTGGCTCCCATATTTCTTTTTTATTGGATTAATGCTTTTTTCTGGCAAGGTTTCCAAATAACATGACAACGGTCAGTTGCTTTGTTTTCCCCGTTTGATTAATTTATTTGCTCGGTTCAGTCATTTTGTTTTTTCATTTATTTAACTATTATCCTTTTTGTGTTTACCTTTTTTGGTTATTAGTGTGTTCATATAGGTCTATGATAAGATTTAAAAAAAAAAAACGCATACAGTGTTTATGAATGGCCCTTATCACTTTGATAGTAGTAGAAATAATAACAGTAGTAGTTGTAGAAGTAGTAGTAGTTCTATTGATGGTATTTGTATTCACAGTGGTAGCAAGGTGATGATGTTGAAGATGTCCATGATGAAGATGATGATTATGATGATGATGATGATGATGTTGATGTATATATTTTGCTGTAGTTGTTATTGTCTTACTGCGATAAGTATGCGTTTTGTATACCTTACTTGTAGGTTATTCTTATGTTTTGTAATAAAATATGTATTTAATTAAAAAAAAAAAACTTGGGGGAAAAAAAAAAAAGGTCTACCACTACACAAACGGTGTCCCATGTGATGAAAAGGAAAAAGGTACCAGTTACAAGGAGGTTGATTTTCATGCGCCCCAGTCGGGGGGGGGGGGGGGGGGGGGGGGGGGGGGGTGTGCATGATAAATTATCGGACAACGTAGAACGTTATTGTTAATCATTCAGCTATACTTGAATCTTCTAGGGTTGAACTGTAGTGAAAAGGGTTCTGTGGTTGATCATTTTTACCTCAGCGGCGTTCAAGGATTTGTATAAGAAAAGCGAGCGTTGGCGGAAAAAAAAAAGAGAGAGAGAGAGAGCAGAGCGCCAGCGGCACTTAATTAAAGGGAAAAAAAGAGAAAAAGAAAAGAAAAAGAAAGGTTATTCTTAATTGTTTGAGACAAAAGTCTCAAGCTTATTTGTATTGCTGAGCTCGTGTTGGCGAGTTTGTGCAGATAGCGTGTAAGTTCTGATGGGCGAACAAACATGGTAATTCTAAAACAAACACAAAAAAAGTCGAACTTTAAAATGATTTCCAACTTGTACCCCGTTCGCACATCAGGTAGGTATGTATGTGTTCGCCACCAGAGTAAGAACATCGTTGGTGAGTCTAATTCTATTCATTCACTTTAATATAAGTTGTTTTTCTTTTGTCTCTTTTCAGACGAGAACCCTTTCCCCCCTATGATTGGGTCACGAGGCTTGTTAAACTGAAGTGCCAGACAAGACTGACACTACTCCTGTGAATTTGGATAAACCTCAAATTACGCTTTCATGGATGGAGAATATGACACTCTCTCAAAGAAAAATTGATTTTACCTAAGATGTTTTTGGAAACAAACCCTCAAGTAAGTAAAAGGCTAGACATCCTTTTGAGATGTATTTGTAAGCCAGTGAAAACACTGTGCAGAAAACCTGATATTCATCAAAGACTGAAATGTGATTAAATCAGTGTAATGGATAAAAAAAAAGTTGTAATATGTTTTGCTACTTTTTTAAGTATGTAAGAGACGCTGATAGATTGTGTAGTTTGTAGAGAGCGCGCCCTATTGTGTAAAGGGACTGTTAAATTTGAATAACGTGAAGAAACGTAACTGAATGTACCCTGATTGTGAAAGGAGACCAATAGCCTCGAAAGGTGTTGATTTAATTTTTGATTGATTTTGGTGATGTGAGTGTCACAAATTGAAAAAAAAGTATATATACAAAATTGTTTTCTATTTTGCATGATTAAGTTTGTCTGTTAAAAAATAACCCCCCCCCCCCCCCAAAAAAAAAAAAAAAAAAAAAAAAAAAAAAAAAAAGAAAGAAAGAAAGAAAAATCAAGTGTAAGTTCGGTCTTTGTATTGAATACAGTTAGGTTGCGCTGCATGCGGATGATCACGACGTCTCTATGTATGCATAGTGTATGCGTGTGAGTTCGGTCGTGTGTGACAGTCGTGACACCGACTCTCGAGTTCGGCGGTCAGTGATTGACTAGCATTCCCTTTTCTTCACCCTCCTCTGTTAAGATATTTTAGGAAGCTAGGTTTCTCCTTTTGCATTGTTTGTTTTGATTATATTATTCACTGGTTGCGTTGATTTCATTTGTGCCCCCACACATTGATTTGTTACTTGTGTTTAATTAGCATATCTTTGGTTTCCTTACTCGAGGACGAGTCGCTCATGCCTGTCACTTTCTACGATCAAAGGAAGGAAACGCAAGAGTTGGAGGGGCTTGTCCTTCCTTTTGTTTCTATCTCACTGACCCCTTAGATTTCCTTCTGCCCCCCTGCGTTGTCCCCTGCGTCCCGCTCTGTCTGCGGACCCATCGTTGTCCCCTGCGTCCTGCTCTGTCTGCTGACCCCTACGTTGTCCCCTGCGTCCCGCACTCCGTCTGCTGACCCCTTACATTTCCTTCTGCCCCACATTGTCTCCTGCGTTCCGCTCTGTCTGCTGACCCCTTCGTTGTCCTCTGCTGCGTCCTGTTCTGTCTGTTGACCCCTTCGTTGTCCCCTGTGTCCCGCTCTGTCTGCTGACCCCTTCGTTGTCCCCTGCGTCCTGCTCTGTCTGCTGACCCCTTCATTGTCCCCTGCGTCCCACTCTGTCTGCTGACCCCTTAGATTTCCTTCCGTCCCTGCGTCCTGCTCTCTGTCTCGCATAGTGTAGGGGAGTGGAGCCATAGACCAGGTGCTCCACGTCGCATTTTATTTTGTTTCATTGTTGATTATTACAGGTAGTTTTTTTTTTTGTTTTTTTTTCTCTTTCTCTGTCCAGTAGGTAGGTTCCCCCTTCTCCAGGACATGGGCGGTAGCCACCTCATGGGTGCTGCTAGACGGCATCTTTCTTTACGTCTTCCTTCTTGCTATCTCAATTTGCAGTAGAGAGCAGGACTTTGAGAATAAGGCTCACAAACATATGCACAGCAAATCAATGTTCATTCATTCCGATGACGTGACAAGCGTCCGTATAAGCCCAGACGATCACAGACCAGGTTTTTTTTATCCCCCTTTATAGCCCACCAGTACCCAGAGGATATTGTGCAGACAGCACTTGAGCATGCACGCTCTACCAGCTGCAGAGAAGCCCTGAGACTAAAAGAAACGGGACAGGATGAGGATCGCGCTGTGTGGTCATCCCATACCATCCTCAAAACCTACCGGTCTGCAGAATCCTGCGTGAAAACTTTATAGTCCTCCTCCAGCAAGATCCAGACCTCAAACAAATCGTTTCCAAGCCACTGCTGATTGCTTTTCAGAGGGACAAGAACCTGAGTGACATGCTTGTGAGGTCCAAGCTTAGACCGCAGGCCACCCAGTCAACCTCACCAGGGTGCAGATCTTGTGGGAACAAAAAAATGCAAGACGTGCCCATAGACGCCTCAACTACAGTCGTGGGACCCACTGGCACATTCACTGTGAGGTCCACTTTCAACTGCCATTTTAGGGACTTAGTGTACGTCTTGACCTGCACCCTCTGCTCCAAGCTGTTTGTTGGGGAGACCTGCCGCTCATGGCCGACCGCTTTTCAGAGCACCTGAGGTCAATGAAGCTGGGCCACAACAACCCAGTCGGCCAACATTTTGTTGGTCCGTATCACAGCTTTAGTCCCTGCAAAGATATTAGCAGTGTGGCAGAACCCCAGAGATCGTGTGTACAGAAAGTACATGGAGAGCCTTGTCGTCAGCCGCTTGGGCACCACACAGCCAGCTGGGATGAACATCGAGTCACTGACGTCTAGCTGAGCCAGGGCCCTTCTGCCTTAATCTCTCTGTCCTGTCCCTCTTTAGCCCCTGTTTCTTTCTCTTTCAGGAGGCTAAATAGTGAATATTTCCATTTATTCCCCTCCTTGTGTGTGAGTGTGTGTGTGTGTGTGTGTGTGTGTGTGTGTGCGTGTGTGGTGTGTGTGTGTGGGGTGGTGGCGGTGGTGGTGGTAGGTGGTGGTGGTGGTGGTGGTGGTGGTGGTGTGGTGTGTGTGTGTGTGGTGTGTGTGTGTGTGTGTGTGTGTGTGTGGTGTGACTTTTTTGTGGACTTTGATTTTTTTTTTATGATTTGATTAATTTTATACTTGTATTTGATGACCGTAGTTGTGGTAAAAAAAATTCTACATCTAATTTGTGGCTTGCGTGCTATAAGGCTAGCTGTCTTGATTTATGGCCTAAAATACTCACATGTGCAACATGTTGATGTCGCTTGCTTATGTCCATCATTTCACTGTTTTCTTTCTCATCTTTTGAAAAAAAAACGATTATTCATGTAGTTTTAATTTTTCAGCTCTCTTTTCTCCTTGGAATTTCAAGAATTCCCCATTTGGAAATTCTTACCCAGGAAGGGGGTGTCATGCGCCCCAGTCGGAGGGGGGGGGGGGGGGTGCGCGCATGGTAAATAACGGACAACGTAAAACGTTATTGTTAATCATTCAACTATACTTGAGTCTAACGGACAACGTAAAACGTTATTGTTAATCATTCAACTATACTTGAGTCTTCTAGGGTTGAACTGTAGTGAAAACGGTTCTGTCATTGATCGATTTTACCTGAGCGTCGCTCAAGGATTTGCATAAGAAAAGAGAGCGTTGGCGGAGAGAGAGAGAGAGCGAGAGAGCTGTGAGAACAGTCCAGCCCAAACTAACAACAATAGCAATTTCAGGAAGCAGTGGACGTTGAAAAGGTCAAGTCAGAGAAATATCAGAACACACAAACCAACAGACGAGGCCTGGGGTCAACAGAAATGAAATGGTGATCAAACCAAGAGCGAAAACAAAGAGGAGCCTAATAGTACAAGAATAAAACAAAGAAGACTATACCAGGAGAATCGAGGTGGGCATTACAGCAAGATCACAAGTGGCAGTGGACTACGTGGAAAAGAATACTTCAAAGAAGTCTTAGCTGAAGTGAAATATGGCATATGGCATTTTTAGGATCAGCTTCACCCTCAGATCTGTATATGGCTTCCTGCCTTTGAAATCAAATCTGGTGAAATATGGGAAATCAGATGAGCCTACGTGTCCATTTTGTCACAGCAAACAATGGGTGGAACATGTCCTGAGTTCATGCAAGATAGCTTTAAACCAGGGAATATACACTTGGAGAAACAATCAAGTGCTACTGGAGATCGCACATGCAGTTAGCACTGCTTGGAGAAACTCTACATCACGAGAAGCTCCAGTAACAACGTTCCAACAGCATAAGGCAGCAAATTATGGTTTGTAATAATTGTGATATCAAGAACTTGCAAGCTGACTTTACTGTATGGAGTGGGTAATTGGAAAGCATAGCAGAACCTTCAGAAGGGACAAATCCAGAGATTATATATAAGAGTGGCATGGGATCAGTGTCATGACAGTGTAAAAGCGCCGGTGATATTTTGAACTTGTGACACGAAAGCGATTGATTGGACACCAAGCACGCGATTGGTGAGAGACGCTGACTGTTTTGTGTAGGACGAGGGCGTTCCCGATAGGTAGGGCAGACTAGGAATTGCCATACAGGAGGAAAGGGCGTTTGGCTTGGGCCAAGTCGTTAGCTAATTTTCAAGCTTGGGGGTTGTTAAAGGAAAAGCTAATTTTTCTTGCAGCCCGGGAGTGTTGCAACGACTTCCTCCCTCCTGGAAAGTTCATTCCCGCTGGTGGAACTTGAAAAAGGAGAAACGTTTACGTGGCAACAGTTTAGCATTAAAAAAGAAGAAAACGTGAAATGTATCTCTATAAGCTGCTTTTTTAAAGAAATAAATTGAGCTGCATCTGTGGTGCCATGCAGCTACTAATGTAGTGACTTGAAAAGTTTTGAGTACGCATACAAACAAAAAAAAAAGCTATGATATATGTGTTTGGTATATTATAAGATTATCTGTCCAATTTGGTTGAGGGAGCACAAAAAAGTGAATTCTTGTTTCCTCAGTCTCTCCTTTTGATAAATGGAATAGATGCGCGCGTATGGAGAAAACACGCCATGTGTGTCATTGACTGTTACAAATGCGGTTTGTGACAGTGGTGACTTCGAAAATTAATTTTGAAAATTTATATTAAAAATGTGAATTGCTACACTTCAGAAATTTTATTTAGAACAAAGACTGGGTTTTGCACCCCTGTGTTGAATTGAGGAAGGAAAAAAGTGTTGAATTGATGCTGTATGATGGATAAGACTCTCGATTGTTACCCCATTATTTTTTTCATTACCATTCTTAGCATTTGTAATTTTTTGTATTTATTATTGTGTATTGCTGATTTGTGCCATGTTTTTCATGTATTGAATTGTCCAGTTTTACGGGAGGTAGATTCAGATCGTGGACTACTTGACAGTTTTCTTTCTCTCCTTGCTCCCCCTCGCTATTTTTTGGATTTTCGCCTCTGCTCTACTTAAATTTCTGCCTCCTTACTCAAGAAGAAGCTCTTATCTAATTTACCTGTTGAGTACTTGCTGTTTTACGTAGGGCTTTTCTGACTAGTGTGTGTTGATGTTCCCTTTATTCTAAATGTGCATTTTCTGAAATAACTTCAAAAAATCTCTAAATTATATTCTTTCAGAGCAATTTTCAAATTTTTGATCTGCTCTCTCTCTCTCTCTCTCTCTCTCTCTCTCTCTCTCTCTCTCTCTCTCTCTCTCTGATTTAAAACCATTTTTATCTAATGGTGCATCTGCACAAGCCAATCAGTTGTATTAACTGCACTTCGTTTGTGTCCCGTAATTGTTTTTGTTTGCTGTTTTTTTTTTTCTTTTTTCATTAATATAGTTTTGATTGTCATGTCAAACTTTGCCGCATAACTGTGATACTGAGTTCGTACTCGCATTGCATTTTGCCATTTGTTTCATAATTATGTTTTACATTTGAAATATTCTTTTATTTTACATCTTAATATCTTTTCCCCCTCTCCAGTTTGGGCGCTATGGTTTGTTGAAACGCCAGCTGTATCCTTTTCATCATGGCTGATGTTAAGTCAGACTTTCGTAATTTTCTGGCACGGGGTCAGAAACTAGGTTTTTCAGGACAAGACCTAATCAATCCCATCAATCAGTGTGAGGAACGAGCATCTAGGGCGAGAGAAAGAGCAGATTAGAAACAATCTGAAATAGGAAAAAGAAGAAAGGAGGGAAGAGAGAAGCACCTGAAAGACCAAAAAGGAAGATAGAGAGGCTGCTTAAAGAGATAGAATAGAATGAGAGAGAGAGAGAGAGAGAGAGAGAGAGAGAGAGAGAGAGAGAGAGAGACTACTGCTAGAAAGGAAGAGAGGTTACTGCTAGAAAAGAAGAGAGAGAGAGAGAGAGAGAGAGAGAGAGAGAGAGAGAGAGAGAGAGAGGCTGGGTGAGAGCGAATGAGAGCGAGAGAGAGAGAGAGAGAGAGGCTGAAAGAGAGCTGAAGAAAATTGAAGGGCAAAATGTGCTTGAGCTTCGCCGTAAGGAGCTAGAACAGAAACAACTAGAACTGCAGATTAAACGAGGTTCTGTACATGCAGCTACACAACAAATTTGCAATGGAGATGCCCAGCCTAACCCTTCAGTGAAAACCTCTTATATCCTTAAATTTCCCTTTTTGACGAGAATCCAGACGACATAGACTTGTTTTTTATTTCGTTTCGAAAGAGCTTCTTCTTGTGGTTGGCCGCGAGAAAAAGGACGTTATATGCGTCCGCGCTATTTAAAGGCAGTGCTCTCACACTGTGCCACAGATTCGCGGCTCGCCAAAGTTTAACGTGGGGAGATATTATGGCGGCACTCCTCAAGAAATTTTACTGTACGGACGAAGGATTTCGGGAAAAATTTTCGGTCCGTGCATCCGGAAAAAGGCGAGTCATTTGCGGCATTTTTAATTCGCACCAGAAACCTTTATGATAGCTGGGTTGATTTCTCTGGCGCAGAAATTTTTGTTGTTGATAAGTTATATGATTTATTATTACGTGAACAGATCCTTCACTGTGAATCAAACATTTAGCCATTTTCATTTATGAAAGATCTTTTAACAATGCTGAAGACATGTGCAAACTCGCCGATCATTATTGTCTTGTACATCCGGAAACAACATTTTTCGAAGAAATCAGATCATGTTTTGTTTGAGGACAGCGTTGCTTCACCAGGACAACAATTTCTCCTGGAAATCATTTCCGTTTGGCCTGGCAAATTTTCGCTGGGGGTGGCCAACAGTTTGGTCAAAAGTGTACAGAGTAACTGACCCCCCTCTTTTATCCCACGTGGCATGTTACCAACGTTCAGATGATACATTCAGACCATGTCGTGGACGTGGCCAGACATTGGTCGTGGTGGTGCATCTGATGTAACAGGCATTCGCTGCTGACACTGTGGCTTCAGGTTCCACAAATGGAATGAGTGTCCCGACCAACAGTCTCTGTACCCTACCCAGACAACTACAGCCAGAACCCAACACAGGATACACATGTTTTAGTCTGCGACACCTCTGTGCAAGGACTGCTTGTTGAGACTTGTTCTGTTAATGGATTTCGTGCTATGCTGTTGGGAGATAGTGGATGTACTACTGCTAGTTCGGAAAGATTTAGTCAGAGATAACCAGTACACTGACGGGATCCAAAAGTGTCATTCTTTTTGGGGACAATCAGAATTTTTCCCCTGGCATCTATCCAAGTCACAACCTCATATTTCTCTGGATAGATTGAAGCCTGTGTCATTGATGACCCAGTTACTGACCCTTATTCTGGGTAATCTTCCTGGTAGTCAAGGTGGATCTTTTGTCCCTTGTACTGTTAGTACTAGATCAAAGGAAAGGAGAGAAAAGGAAGATCCAAAACCCCTTCATATCCCTGCCATTCCCCAGCTTGACATTACTCTGGATAAACTGGTGCAAATGCAAAAAGAAGATGACACACTTTCTCATTTGTTTTCAAATTTCGAGCAAATTGTGATTCCCTTGTCATTACGTGACACTTGTTCTGCAGACTTCTCATCATTCTATGTTTCGGGTCATTGTGGTGTAAAGCGTACCCTACAGGTTTTATCTTCGTTCTTTTGGCCTCGTGTGAGAGTACATGTGTCCCATTATTGCCAGTCTTGAGACGCTTGCCTAAAAACAAATGCTCGTGTTGATTCTGGTTCTAATGCTCATGTACCTGTTGTGGATTTTGACACAGCTGATGTTTTGTCAGTGAATTGTGTTACATTTTCCGCTAAGTCTGCTTCATGTGCGTCAAATGATCAAATGTCGTTTATGTCATATGGTCAAATGTCATGGGTGTCAAATGCTTTACCATGTTAAACATGCATTTTCAGTGGGTGTTGTGCAAGTTGGTGGTGTTGATGATGTTGTACTGCCTACCCTGTCAGTTCAAGGTGAGACATTTGAAGATGTGAAAATTAGGGACAAATTCACGACGTCGCAAATGACTCAGTTACGAAATGGCTTTTAGGACTTTTAAGATACGTGACAGATAAATCAGGTGTTGCTTCGGGTGTTGAACGCCACGGAATTCAGTCAACAATGAACACTCCTGTGCGTGTAAAGCCATATCCCCTCCCATTTGCAAAAAAAAAAAAAAGACTTTGCTGTTTGTTGTATGTGTGTCATTAGTGTACGCTGTATTGCTGCTCTTCTGTTTGTGTGATTGCGTTTGCATAACTCTGATTGTTGTGTTTGTGTTTTTCAGTATTTGGGAAGTGATGAACTGTGAATGTTCTTTACCTAAAGCGATGCGATGTGCACGGCGATGTTTCGTCTCTTGGTCATGATCTATTTTTGTGTCTCTTGCGGAGAAACAGTGAAATATTACAAGTTTCTATGACAGCCTGTGACTGTATTCAAGAGATTTTTGATGGCCTTGGGGGCCTATGATGGAAAAGTCCTTGGGGACTCTGTGCATCTTGAATCACACTTTTCAAAAAAAAACTTTTTAAAATTCATTTTTGATAACTTACATACATTTCAAATAAAAAAAGGGATTATTTTCACCATATTACTAATACATACATCTAAATCAAATAGAATGGAATTCATTTCATTAAAAAAAAAAAAAAAAAACAACACTGGAAAAACACACACACAGATACAACAACAACAACAACACTTCGTTCTAATTCTTTCTTTCCATTGTTTACCTTCTCCCTTTTTTATCTTTTCTTTTTCTCTTTTGCTGCTTTGTGTTCCTATATTCACTATTTGTCACATAGTTTATATACACACATATACCCATACATATTTACATATATCCATATATATAATTACGTTCACATACCTATACATATGTATATATACAGACACCATACACACTTACTACACACTCATATGTGTATATATACATAGATACATATTTTATATCCATGGTTCAGTTTACTTCTATACTAATAAGCTGTTTATAAAATGCCAATTAACATGAACATTTCTTGATTGAAGCATTGTGTAAGTTATGTATTTTTCGGTTTCATACCGCTTTTTCAGGATTATTTTGAATGTGTTGTATTGAGGCACCTGGTCGTTCATTTACATGTGTGTAATATATAAAATTTTGCTAGAAGAAGAATCAAGTCAAATACACCATCTGATTTAAAACTATTGTTGTTACCAAAGATAACCAATTGTTCACTTACAGAAAAGGATGTAATATGTGGACATTTTTCTTTGACAGCGTTTTCAAAGTCTTTCCAAAAGTGATTGACATATTCACATCTCTAAAGCATGTGCTCTATACTATCTTTTCTTACTCGGCAGAAACTGCATCTGTCATCGGGTTTTACTCCCATAGATAAAAGAATTACATTGGTTGCTATAATTTATGTATTATTCGGATCTGAAACCATTTTAATTTTATTTCTTGAATCTTTTTCACTTTTCTAAAAGTTGCCTTCCAATTAATATTAGTTTCCAGTTTTTCATTCCACTTCTGAGTGTATTTTGGTATTTTTTTTATCATCTAGTAAATTACTATAATATAATTGAGTTCCTTTTTTAACAGAATGGATAAGGTGTAGGGCTCTAGAAAGAGGAGTCTTGTTACAATCTACCCACACAATGTTTAAAGTTTTAACAAATTTTTGTTTTCTTAGAATGATAGCTCTATAGCTCAAAAAGTTGGTTCTTATGTTATACTTATCAGTGAATCCCAAACGACATGAAGTTCCCATTATTTTTGCACACATCTGCAATATAAAGTACATTGTTGTCTATCCACTCACATCTCCTTAAAGAAATATTCTCTAAATTGATTTTATCATTGAAGAAAAGAGGCTCTGCCATTGTTCCGATACATTCAAAGGTTTAGATTTATGCAGAATATTATGTAGGCTTGAAATGTGTCTCTCCAAAACAGGTTTTGTTGTTTTCCAGTTAACAAAAAGTGTGGTCCATATTTATAAACATCTTTGATATTTGGATGTAACGTAAGTAAAACTTATGTCCACTTATGATTTGCTTTTTTCAAGTTTTCTTATCCAGCTTAATTTGAGCGCGTGCATAAAACACTTAACATCAGGAAATCCTATGCCCCCTTCTTCTACCCTTTTTCGTGCAGTCTTTCTGTTGATTCTATCTTGTTTAGTATTCAAAACAAATTTCAAACACAGTGTTTGAAGAGCTTGCATAAAGTTATCTGGTGGATTAGGTAAAAGTGTCCACAGGTATACTATCTTTGATAGAATTAGAGATTTAAAAACTGCTATTCTTCCTATTGGTGTCAGAATTCCTTTTACTCATATTTTATATAGTTGTTTAATTTCTTCAAATTTTTCAGAATAGTTCATTTCCTCACAACCAGTTATGTCTGCGTTTAACCATATTCCAAGTATTTTGAATTTAGATGGATTCCAATCCAACTTGAGATTAGGCATATATTTTTTGTTAGAATTCCTTTCTTTTCCTAGCCATATTGCGGATGTCTTTTCGCTGTTCATATTTAGACCGGAAATGGTACCAAACGTCTCTAAAGTTTTAATTGTTTCCTCAAATGATGTTTGGTCACCATTTTGTAACAACTGATTATCATTTGCGAATTGTGCAAGTTTATGTTCTGTTTAGTTTATTACAATTTCTTTAATGTCATTATTTTGTCTTATCATGATGGCTAATATATCTACACATAAAATGAATAAATAGGGGGAAACCGGGTCACTTTGTCTGCATCCTCTTTTAATTTCAAACCAAGGGGATGCTTGCCCATTTACTATTACAGTAGCCTTACTATTTTTATAAAAAAAAGTTTCAATCCAGTTGCACATTGAATCACCAAAACCAAAGGCTATTACTACTTTTAACATAAAAGTCCAATTTACAGTATCAAAGGCTTTTTCGAAATCTACACATAATAGTAATCCTTGTAAATTGTTTTGTTTAAGTAAAACACTATATCATATATCAACCTAATATTGTCTCCTATGAATGTTCCTGGGATGAAACCTGTCTGATCTTCATTAACTAGACTTGGGAGAACTGATTTAATTCTGGAAGCTATGCATGATGACCCTATCTTGTAAACTACATTCAAAAGTGTGATTGGTCTCCAGTTTTTAATAAATTCTTTTGGTTTGCCAGGCTTAGGGATACAAATTATAATACCTTCTTTTTGAGTAACTGACAATTCTTTCCTTTCTAACCCTTCGTTTTAAAAGATCTAACTATGAATACCCCAATTTGACTCCAAAAGAATTTAAAGAATTCACAGGTGAAACCGTCAGTCCCAGGGCTTTTATTATTTTCCATATGCTTGAGCGCTGTTGTTGCCTCCGTTAAGGTTATATTTCCTTCTAAAGCCGTTGAGGTCTCCTCTGAGAGTGTTGGAAGATCTTGAACTATTTCATGTATGTCACATTCCTGTACGCTTTTTCTTTTCATATAAACATTTATAGAAGTTATTGACTTCACAAATAATATCCTTATTGTCTGTTAGAGTCTTTCCATAATTATCTTGTAACTTATTCATTTGCTTACTAACATAATTTCTTTTTCCAGCCAACAGAAGTAATCTGTTATCTTCTCCCCTTGAGAGATCCATCTTGCTCTTGATCTTAACAGAACACCTTCCATTTTCTTTTCTCTTATAGCCTGAAGTCTTTCGTTCATTGTTTTTAGTTTTGTCAAATCTTCTGTGGTCTTTGGATTTTGTCTTTCTAAGGTTTGAATATCTATTATAAGTTCGTTTTCCTTTTTCTGCATTTCTTTTCTTTTTAAATGACGGTAACCTATTGTCACAGAATGGATTTTCATTAGTAATACATCTAAAAACAACTGTTGTGTTATGTTAAATTCTAAATTGCTTAAATAGGTTTGATCAAATTCCATACTGTCATTGTATCTTATTGCATACTCTTTTATAGTCTCTTTAATTGTATGTCTGACCCTAGTGACATATTGAGAATCTTTTAATAAAGAGCAGTTAAACTTCCAAAATGTGTTTGGGTTTCGCTTGAAGTCGGTTTTTAAACTTTAACACCACCATAGAGTGATCAGTCCTGTAACCAGGGATAATTTCGCAGTCAGCGACATCAGACACTAAATGTTCACTTATGAGATAAAAATCTAGTCTGCTTTGTTGTCTTGGTGTAGCTCTTCTCCAAGTAAATTGTCTGCTACCAGGATAGAGCTCACGCCAAATGTCAATTACATCTACATTTACCATCAGTTCTTCAAGTTTTTCGGTAGCTTTAGGGTTATTAATATGCTTGTAATTATCATAATCAATGCTTGGAATTAACTCTAAATTCCAGTCTCCCGCTAGTATAAGATTCTGATTTGGTGTTTCTCTCATTCCTGTATATGGTCCTCAATTTCTTGATAAAAGTTGGAGTAATCTCTATTCGGACCATAAACATTAATTATAAGAAATTCTTTGTTCATGAAATTCAGTGAAACAAACATATAGTTTCCTTCCGTATTTTTATAAACTTTCTTGAATTTAAATTCAAAGTTATTATTAAATAGGATAGCAACACCCCTAGAATTTGTACTATGAGAGGCAAAATAGCACTGATATCCCCATTCGGCTCTATAGTACTTGTCCATGTTAGGATTTAAATGAGTGTCTTGAAGTAGGAATGTATTATGACCCTTTCCCCTTAAATAATGAAAAACATCTCTTCTCTTTTTTAAGTCTTCTAATCCCTGGCAGTTTACAGAGCAGATAGTAATGGTTTGATCCATTTTTGAAAAGAAGAGTGCAGATTGTGAGGTTTACCTTGAAATACATGATTATGTGTGCATATATGATAACAGTACATCATATGAAGATTCGAAAAAACATCAAAACTAATTTGAGAATGTGCATTGGTTAAACAAATAATCACTTTTACAAATACAATCACATAAAAAATCAAAAGTACAATCACATAAACAGTTAACCTTAACATACAAACCAAAAAGAAAGAAAATCAGAAATTGTAATCCCTTGGGCTGTGTTCACGCCACCAGCCACCATTACATATAAATCACAGTTTTTAAAGTGTGCCGCGAAAGTCTAACGATTGCACGTCTCCTTATCCGACTTTTAAGGGTGGGATGTTCAATAACGTTTAGGAATAAGGGGAAATTGGAAAGGGAAAAAAGTTAATGTATGCAGCAACAAAAATGTGCACACACACACACACACACACACACACACACACACACACACATATATATATATATATATATATATATATATATATATATATATATATATATATATATATATATATACATACATACATACATACACACACATACGTATACATGCATACACATACGTATATACACACATACATATAGACACACACACACACACACACACACACACTCACACACACACACACACACAACGCACACATATATATATATATATATATATATATTTGTGTGTGTGTGTGTGTGTGTGTGTTGTGTTGAATATATATATATATATATATATATATATATATATATATATATATATATATATATATATATATACACACACAATATACATTCATATGCACACATATATATACACACATACCTATATATGCAAAGGTGTCAAACGTTTGCTCTGGTACTTCAACACATCTTGAATCACTGTTTTGTTGCTGATGTTTTCTTTTTTTCTCTCTGAGGAATCATTGTTGTCGATGGATTGTGCACGAAAAGTCATGAATATTATTCATCGCATGTATGGTTCTTACACTGACAATTAATGTTGCTATTGGAATGTGTAATATGATAATGTTCGACTTTGAATTCTGCTGACATTGCTGGGTTTTGGAGTCAACATCTTCACATAACAGTTAATTGAGTTATTCACTGAATTTAGCTCTTTTTATGTGTACTTGTTGTGGTGGTAAGTTTGTGTCTAGTTTTCTTTCTTTTTTTTAATTACTGACTCAAGTTTTTTTTTTTTGTCCTGGCAAAGGGGGTGTCATGACAGTGTATGAGCGCGGGTGATGTTTTGAACTTGTAACACGAAAGCGAAACCATAGGTAAGCAGTGTTTGAATCCCTAACCTTTTCTTCTTGATTGAACGCTGAGGCACATGATTAGTGACAGAAACTCACTGTTTTGTAGTAGGATACTGCCCGATACGTAGGGCAGTCCAGGAGTTGCCATACAGGAGGAAAGGGCGCTTTGCTTGGGCCGAGTCGTCAGCTAATTTTCAACCTTGGGGGTTGTAAAAGGGAAACTTAGTTTTTCCTTGCGACCAGGGAGTGATCGATTTTTGATGCTGTGACAAGGCCATTCTTTTGGTTGAAATATGAACAACCTCAGCATCTCACCACTGGCAACGACATTCTCCCTCCTGGAAAGTTTATTCCCATGTGGCAACAGTTTAACATTAAAAAAGAAGAAACACGAAATGCATTATCGGTATGTTGCTTTTTGAAAGAAAGAAATAAAGGTGTCATGCAGCTACTAACGTAGTGACTAGAAAAGTTTTGAGTACGCGTACAAACAACAACAAAAAAGCTATATGTGTTTAAATGTAATGTAAAATTCGTCGTTGAATTTGGTAAAGGAAACACGAAAGATTGAATTCTTGTTTCCCTAGTCTCTCTCCTTTGGATGAATCGAGTAGATGCGTGCGTATGGAGAAAACATGCCCTGTGTGTCATTGACTGTTGCAAATGCGGTGCGTGACAATTGCATATTCTACGTCATTCAGGTTCATTAAAACTACTGATTCTGGTTTGAGCCCACTGTGCCATGTGGAATCAAAATGGAGCGAGAACACATCTCGAAGACTGAGAAGTACGCCAATCAAACCAGCAGTGTGAGGTAATCCTCTTTCCAAGGCAAAGTTCTCAACAGGGATATTGGAGTGAGGGGGGAGGGGGGGAGGGTGTAGGCTGATCAGCCTTCAATCTCA
>JADBJO010016112.1:32500-40000 GCA_016801955.1 Conus betulinus | reverse complement strand
CTCCTAGCATAACATTATCAGTCTCCAACATCCGTCGAGGTCGGAGTGTGGCTGCCCACGTGGCAGGGTAATCAAACAGTCACGAAAGTAATGTTCTCATCCCTAACTGATGCATTTGTACCATAATGTTCAAGTACTTCGGCTGTTTGGATGATCCCTGGAGTACGACGACGACAACAACAACAGCAGCAGCAACAACAACAACAACAGCTTTTTCTCTGATTTGGCGCAAAATGGATGTGGGATATAGCTTGGCAAGACAAAAACAAGATGCTAAGCACATAAACTTATACCCAATTTATCTTGAATACGACGTCACAATCAAACATGCATCATAATGTATTTCGTCACTTCGGCTTGATAATGATGATAATAATGAATACTTACATAGCGCCAATTTTCGGCTAGAGACCAAGCTCTAAGCGCTTTACAATCAACACTCGTTTACACAACGGGCTGCCCTACCAATATCAATCACTCATTTTCCTTACTTCCCTCATTCTTTCCATTCTCTCACTCAGGATGCATGCTATATGTAACGTGGCCTACTCTTCCGAATGTTGGTGATGGGATTTTACGTGTGTGCAAGATGTTATGCGTGCGTTCACACACGGAACCTCGGTTTATAGTCTCATTCGAAGGACTGTATGGGAAATGGAGTCAGAACCAAACTCCGAGGGAAAAATCCCCCTGTACCGAAACGCCCCCGGCGGAGGTTCGAACCCGCAACCCCAGGATCACCAAGATTGCGAGTCAGGCGCTCTACCAACTGAGCTATTCCGGCTCATGACGCAAAGAAGCTTTGATGTCATTTTTGTTTGCGTTGTCATTTTGTAGATATTCCATACAGAAGAAAAACCGTTTTGGGCCGTTATAGCCGTTAGTGAACGGCTATTCTGGTGAAATAAAACATTCGGGCATCATCCGTGACCCACAATGAACATACCTACAAATTTTCAGAAAGATCCGCCCAGAAGTTTTGTCTGGAGCGAGTGAAGCACATTTTGACCACGGACAGACACACAGACAGACACACACACAGACAGACAGACAGACAGCATTTCTTCGTTCCCATTCTAAAGTACTCTCTGTTCCATAAGAACTGGGCGTACAAAGAGGAGATGGAAGATGAGAGGGAGGCTTTGAGAAATGAGGATAGGATGCTGACGAAATGAGGAAAGAGAAGAGAAGAGAAGACGTCAGAAGAGAAGAGGTCAGGGGGGGGGGGGGGGTGGGGGTGGGGGGGGGGGGGGGGGGGGGGGGAGGAAGGAGGGGTTTAGAAGAGTGCGAAAGAGAAAGTGAAGAGTATAGGGTTGTAGAGATGGGGCGGGGGGGGGGGGGGGGGGGGGGGGGAGTGGAGGACGGTCGGGATGCTGGATGTGTGTGATGACTAGGTTCAGTCTGGTCTGTTCAGGCTCTTCGGCTCTAGTCAAATGTCAAAGGAGGCTCTTTTTTTTTTTTAATTCTTTTGCTGCGTACTTGTGTGTGTGGTGTGTGTGTGTGTGTGTGTGTGTGTGTGTGTGTGGTGTGTGTGTGTGTGCGCGCGTGTCTGTGTCTGTGTGTGTTTCACCCTTTTTTGCGTTCTTTGTCTGGAAAGAAAGAGACAGTCAGTAAGTGGGGAGAGAGAGAGAGAGAGAGAGAGAGAGAGAGAGAGAGAGAGGAGAGAGAGAGAGAGACAGACAGACAGACAGACAGACAGACAGACAGACAGACAGAGAGACAGACAGACAGACAGAGAGAGAGAGAGAGAGGAGAGAGAGAGAGAGAGAGAAGATGAGAGAGAGAAGAGAGAGAGAGCTAAGAACTCAGAACACCATTATACGATCAAGGATTGAGGTTTTAGACAGTGTCTTTCCATCCAATCAGTCCTTAAAGAGAGAGAGAGAGAGAGAGAGAGAGAGAGAGAGAGAGAGAGAGAGAGAGAGAGAGAGAGAGAGGAGAGAGGGATATGAAATGAAGGATGAAGGAGACAAACATCGGAAAAGACTGAGAGACTCTCACAAAGACAGGACAACGTTGTCAAGACAAGACTAACTGCTTACTGTTTTGTGTCTGTGTGTACACACAGTCCGGACACACCAACCCCCCTGAATACTGACAGCTACTGTCCTTGGTCTCCGTGACACTTCTTCATCCTAAGAAAACGGGCGGCGGCGAGTGGGTGCTGAAGAAATGAAGGAGAAGAGAGACTACGGTAGGGAGGAAAAGGGATAGGGGGAAGGGGGGAGGGGTTAAAAGAAAAATGAAGGCGGGAGGTGTAGAAAACGTAAGAGAGGAAAACTTCCCCAAAGCTGGAGTATGGCTGCCTTAATGGCGGGATGGAAAAAAAAAAAAGAAAAAACGGTCCGACACACACACAAAAAAAAACTCCACTTCCTTTGTTGAGAAGATGGGATTCATCCTTGCCTGTGTATAATACAGAGTGTCCGAAAGTAGGGAGGGAAGAGTATGGGGATGTCGGGATAATGTATACATTACCGGCCATTTTGTTTGCAGCATGACGTTTCAGCCTATTTAAGTTCAGAGAATTGTCCAAAAGGGTCGTTTGCTAGGCGCCCCCTTTTTGCCTCTTTTTAATCTCTGTTTTTATACGTTCTGTCTCTGTATACAGATGGAGTCTCTTAATGCCACATGAGCGTGTGTGATAAACATAGTGGAAGCTGTTCTTTTCTTGTGGTTTTTCCTTTTTGTTTCCCATTAAGAGCCAGTCATGCTTACGCGCATATATGTGGGCATCTGAAAATGTACGTGTGTGCTCATCATGTGAGTGGACATATACGCACGTGCGTCAGGCTAGCTTGTGCTATGAGCACGCTGTTGAACGCTCCCTGGTCATCTGTTGTGCTAACAGCAGAGGTGGGAACACTGCAACAAAGAAAAGATTGGGGGGGGGGGGGGGACATCTTCTAGTTACTGCAAATCCAACTTTCACCTCCTTCTCTGCGTCATCAGACTGTTGATCGGCCACACAACAGAAATGGGGAAAGAAGGGGGGATGGCAGTGGGGGAGGGGGTGGGGGTGGGGGGTGGAGATAGCAGGGAAGAAAAGAAGAGATAAGGCGATGGAGGACTGGAAGGTACAAAACACAGGGAAGTGAGTTTTAGAAACGAGCGAGATGGGAAAAGGTGACTGGGATGTTGGAAGTGATGTATACATTACTGGCCGTTTTTTGTTTGTTTGTTTGTTTGTTTGTGTTTTTTAAAGCTTGGTGTTTCAGTCCATTCGGCACTGGTGAAATTTCAAAGGGAGCTAATTTTGCCAAGTGCTGATGACGCAGAAGAAGATGAGGCTTGCAGTTGCAGAAACTGTTGGATGTTCCTTTTTTGTTTTGTTTGTCGAAGTGTTCGCATCTCTGCTGTCTCACAATAGATGAATGACAAGCGTTCAATTACGCGATGATAATAATACAGGATAACCTGGCTCACGTGCATACATGTCTGACCACATACATTTATGTGCACACAAACATTTACATACATGGTTAGATATACGCGCGCATCAGCACTTTTGTTTTTGAACGGGAAAGGAAAAGAAAAACCACCAGAAAAGATCAGCTTCCACAATGTTTGTGAACACACGCACATGTGTCATTAAGAGACTCTGCCTGTCTCCCAAGACAACGCATAAAACAAGGGTAAAAACATTAAAAAACGAGGCATTGGCAAAACAGCCCCCCTTCGACAGTTCCCTGAAGAATTCTCTGAGAAGGCTGAAACATCAAGCTAGAACCAAAACAGACAGTAATGTATACATCAGTATACACTATACTTACCTCCCCATTATCTACTTCTCTTCCAGTTTCTACCACTCTCCCCCTTTTTCTTTCAGTCCCCATCCCCCTACCCCTACCCCACCCCCATTCTCTCTTCGTCCTTAACTTCCTCAGCACACCCACTCCGCCGCCCCAAACGTCCCCCCCCCTGCCCCCTCCTCACTCTTCTTCCTCTGTTTCTGTTGCTCTTACCGGTCGAGAGTCTGATGACGCAGAAAAAGGGTGATTGTACTTACGAATATACACACCACAAGACGCAGCTCAGAATCATGTAAGGTGGGGGTGGGCGGGAATTGTCTAGTGCATGTGGAGAGCGGCTGCTCTACGTGCTCTGCTTCTGCTCGGTCGTGGCATCTCTCTCTCTCTCTCGTCTCTCTCCACACACACAACAGCGGAGGCGGCAGCGACACACACCACACACAGCACCACCACAACACACACACCACACACCGCCAACACACACACACCAAAGCCGCCACCCACACACACACAGCACCGACACGAGCACACACCACCCACCCACACACGTCACAGCCCACAGCACCACACACACCTCACACTACCACACCACACAACACACGACACACAAGCAGCATCGCAGCACGACAGCCACGACACGCAGCAAAGCACACCACACACACACACACACACACACACAACACACGAAACAGGCACACACAGCTCCACACACAGCGGACACACACAGCACCAGCCAGCACACACAACACACACAGCACACCACAGCACACAGCAGTCACCCTCACCAAGTCACATGCAGTCACGATCACATCCCCAAGTCCACAAGTCACTCACACAAGGAAAGGCAGGCGATGGTGTGTTTAAGCCTAGGAGTGCTTTGTTGGGGGTGTTTGTGGGGGGGGTTGTGTGTGTGTGTGGGGGGGGGTGGGGGATGGGTGTGCGGGCCCGGGGTGGGGCGGTGCGTGGGGGCGTCGTGGCGCGGTGGGGTGCGTGGGGGTGGGTGGGTGGGTGGTGTTGTGTATGTGCGTGCGGTTGGTGCGGGTGGTGCGGGGTGTGGCGTGGGGTATGTGTGTGTGGTGTGTGGGGGTGGTGTGTGGTGGCTGTGGGTGGGGTGTGTTGTTGGTGGGGGGGTGGGCGGTGGCGCGGGGGTGTGCGGGGTGTGGGGGGTCGTGGGGTGTGTGTGGGTGGGGGGGGGCGACTGTGTTGTATGGTGCGGCGCCGCGGGTGGCGGGTGATGGGGGGCGTGGGGGGGCGGAGGGGTGGGGGGGGGGGGGGGGGTGGGGGGGGGGGGTGTGTGGGGGGGGGGGGTGTGTTGTGGTGGGGGGTGTGTGGTGGTGAAGGGTGAGCTGTAGAAGGCGGTCCCTGTGAGGATAGAGTGACCTCTGGTCGATCATCTATCCCTGTTATGTCTTATTTGATTCCAGAGTCGAGGGCCGGGAGAGGTACTGTGGAGGGCCATGATGAATCGTTTATGTCGCCGAGGAAGTTAGGACCTGTGGTGTTGCTATATACTTGTTTGAACGAGGGACTGAGAAAAGAAGAGGATCGCAAGCTTTGGAGGGTATGGCCAGGGCTGCGTTGGAGAAGCATACATAATACCCCGGCTGAGTGGGGAGGGAAAGGAGGAGAGCCAAGGGGCAAGCAGTAGTGCGTGTTTGTTGGGGAATGATATTATCTTGCGAAGGATTTGAATGAAGACTGTTCGTTTGATCTGTGATGCGTGTGCGTGGGTTGGTGGTGTGTGTGGTGTGTGGGGTGGGGTTTTTGGCGGGGTGGGGGGTGTGGGTGGTGGTGTGTGTGTGTAGGTGTTGTGCGGTGTGTGGGGTGCGCGCGCTGGCGCGCGCGCGGTGTGGCCGTTGTGCCCCGCCGTGTGTGTGGTGTGTGGGGGAGGGGGTAGGTGGGGGTGTTGTGGTCGAGAGGAGAGAGGGGGGAGGAGAGAGGAGAGATTGACGCGACAGACAGACAGACAGACGGACAGGAACTGGAGAGAAAATAAAGTACAAAAGAAAGAGCAGGCAGGAAGGAAAATGTTTTTTGGCCGCATGGTTTGTGTGAGGTGACGTGTGAATGGAGCTGGGCTAAAGAGAGAACCGTCCCGCTCTGAAGTAATGGCCCCCCTCCGCATTCCCGTCCGCACTCTCGCTTTTTGTCTTTTGTTTTTGTTTTTGTTTTGTTGTGTTGTTGTTTTTTCAGTTTACTTGTATCTCCCTACTAGAATGTCTTTAGTTTGATCCCGAAAAGGTCGGATTCCATGTACCGTTCTGTCAGAAGCGAGATGGGGGGTCACCAGTCTGATGACTGAGGAAAATACGCACAGAATTACAAAGGCTAGGGGGTCCAGTCCTGGTGGAGGAGGGGCAATGAATGTTCGGGCTGGTTGGGGAAAGATCGGGGACAAACAGTAGTTTAGTTTAGAATGAAATTTGAATTAGAATGGATTTGAATGAAGCCTGTGTGTGTGTGTGTGGTGTGTGTGTGTTGTGTGGGTGGTGTGTGTGTGTGTGTGTGTGTGTGGTGTGTTTGTGGGTTGTGTGTGTGTGTGTGCTTGCGACGCGGCGCGCGTGGTGCGTGTGTGTGCGTGGTGCCGTTGCGCGTGCGGGGGGCGTGTTGTGTGCGTGTTGCTTGAGAGAGAGGCAGACAGAAAACAGATAGATAGACAGACAGACAGAAAGCCGGACCCGACATACAGACAGGCAGGCACAGACAGACAGACGCAGAGAGAGAGAGAGGAGGGGAGGAGAGAGAGAGGACGAGAGATGAGAGGCGAGGAGAGAGAGAGAGCCAACAGACATCAACAGACAGACCGATAGACAGACATGCAGACAGGCAGACAGACAGACAGACGGACAGACCGAGAGAGGACAAAGATGAGACAAAGCACGACGCCGACAGTTGAAGAAGAGAAAGATAAACAGCACACACACATACCCACACACACACACGCCGCGCGCGCATACACGTCACACACACATACACACACACAACACACACACACACACACACACACACACAACACCCACACACACACACACACCCACACACGCAGCACACACACACACACACACACACACAACACACACACACACGAGCACACACACACAGGACACGCACACACACACACAAACACACACACCCACACACACACACGCGTGCGCGGGCGAGCACGCTAGCACGCACGCACGCATGAACGCACCGCACGCACACTCCAGCACACACACCACACACACACACACACCGCCACACACCACACACACACACAGCACACACACACACACACACACGGTTTGTCTATTATCGGTCTGGTGTCCTCTGTCTGTCGGTTCCCTATCTTTCTTGTCTATCTATCTTTCTTTTTCACTGCGTCTATATCTGGTCATAGTCTAGGTATGTATTTATCGAACTAATCTGTTCTATCTATCTATCTATGTAGCTTTCTATCTATTTACCACCTTCCCTCCCCCCCCTCCCCTCTGTGTGTGTGTTTGGTGTGTGTGGTGTGGTGTGTGCACGTGCGCGCGCGCGCACGCGCGCGCGCGCGCGCGTGTGTGTGTGTGTGTGATGTGTGGCCTTTTTAAACTTTATTTCGTGTGGAAGTTAATACAACGCGCTATTCAATTTGCTGTAAAGTTCTGTCCCTGAAAACATTTTGTTTGCTCCAATGAAGAGAGGAGATCACTTCGTCAAGGAAGAGGAAAGAAGAAACGAAAAAAACGGGAGTGGGGGGGGGGGGGGGGGGGGGGGGCATCCA
>JADBJO010016112.1:17500-22500 GCA_016801955.1 Conus betulinus | reverse complement strand
CGCGCGCGCGCAGCGCGCGCGCGCGCGCACCACACACACACACACACACACACACACAGACACACACACACACGCACCACACAACTCAAAACACACACACACACACCACACACACACACACACACAACACACACACACACACACACACTCACACACACACACACAAACACAAACACACACACACACCACACACACCACACACACACACACACACACACACACACACACACACACACACACTCACACACACTACACACTACACACTACACACACACACACACTGACTGAAACCAATTTATTGTCAGATTAACCCAAAGTTTGTACTGACAAACACACACACACCACACACACACACACACACACACACACCACACACACACACACACACCACACACACACTACACACACTACACACACCACACACACACACACCACACACACACACACACACATCACTACACATACACTACACACACACACACACACACACACACACACACACACACACACACACACACACACACACACACACACTACACATACACTACACACACACCACACACACACACACACAACACACACACACACACACACACACACAATGACAGCGAACGGTCTTTTATGGCTCAGAAGAGTAATCCGTTTTTAACAGCTGCAGAAGAGGACAGGGACCCCTTAGTATTCTGCCATGTTTTGTATCATGACCAGTAGACAAATCTCTCTCTCTCTCTCTCTCTCTCTCTCTCTCTCTCTCTCTCTCTCTTCTCTCTCTCTCTCTCTCTCATAAGCTGACTGATCCTACTTTCGATGCCTGTCAGAGTGACGTCAGTGTCAAGGCTGTGGGCTGTATACATTGATCACGTCTGACAAACGAAAACACCACGCAGATGTTCAGCCTGCGCTTTAAAGGGGGGACAATCCCCATGGAATGGATTTGAAAAAGACTGTCTCATAAAGTATAGGCGTGGTGTGCGTGCGTGTGTGTGTGTGTGTGTGTGGGTGTGTGTGTGTGTTGTGGTGTGTGTGTGTGTGTGTGTGTGTGTGTGTGTGCTACAAGTTGTGATATGTGTTTTCCCGTCGTGATTGGTAGATAAGAATACTGCACTCAGGTAAAACAAACCCACAGCAGGGATCTGGAATCATTCTTTCGGCCAGAATTCAGAAACGGTTTTCTTGAAGGTGTAATATCTACCTGACTTTTTCCATCATGGAAACTCTTGATTTTATCTAAAATGACACCAACGGTTTGGGTTCCAAATAGGAAAACTAAGGTTTAGAATTTTCATCGTTTATGTGTGCGTGCGCACGCTAGAGAGCGCGCGCGTCCGCATACGTGTGTGTGTGTGTGTGTGTGTGTGTGTGTGTGTGGTGTGTGTGTGTGTGTGTGTGTGTGTGTGTGTGTGGTGTGTGTGTGTGCACGCGCGCGCGCGCCTATTTATGTGTGTCTGTGAGAGAGAGAGAGAGAGAGAGAGAGAGAGGGGGGGGAAGGAAGAGGGAGAAGAGAGAGAGAGAGAGAGAGAGAGAGAGAGAGACTTTAAGACTCAATGTTTTATTCAGAAAGGCCAAAGCCCCTTAGAATGAGAATATACGTTGTGAGACATGTCGCAAATTGATATTGGTTTTCTTTATGTTATATGCATACTTCGCTATGTTTTATACATACTTCGCCTCTGAATGCATTGTATAAATAAACAACTAACTGTTAGGGTGGGGGACACAGAGAGACAGAAAAAGGGAAGAGCACACACACACACACACACACACACACACACACACACACACACACACACACACACACTCACGCTACACGCACGCTACACGCACACACAGACAGACAGACAGAGAGATAGACAGACAGACAGAGATTGAGAGACGTGGGGGAAGGAAGGAGGGGAGAGAGAATGAGAGAGAGAAATGGGGAAGGAATTAGGGAAGGAGGATGAGAGAGAAGAGACAGACAGACAGACAGACAGGCAGACAGACACACAGACAGGGCAGTGACAAAGACAAAGAAGAAGAAGACAGAAGAAATATTTACTCAAGGCAGGCCGACGCCCCTTCATAAAGGAATTTGGTGGAAAGGAGAGAAACACAGCGAAGTTGGAAGTTTGGACGGAGAATCTACAGACAGAATGTAACCAATTCATAGACCGACAAAATACCACGCATAATTATGCAAATCAGCAGCCTACTGTAGTGCTTCCACTTATTATTCAAGCGTATCTCTTTATGACCTCTTCCGTTGCCTTTTTTATACGCATATGTGGAGGGGAAACATGTGCAAGCGGAGAACCCCACACCCCCATCCCCACCCCCACAACCCACCCCCGCTCCTCCCTTCAATATGACACAATGTAACAACGATTGTGCGAAGATTTATACGAAAATGGGCTGGCCTAGAGGAAATTGTGTGTGTGTGTGTGTGTGTGTGTGTGTGAGTGTGTGTGTATGTGCGTGCGTGCGTGCGTGCGTGCCTGCGTGCGTGCGTGCGTGCTTGCATGCGTACACGCGCGCGTGTGTATGTGTGTGTGTGTGCGTGTGTATGTGTGTCTGTCTGTCTGTCTGTGTGTCTTCTATCTGTGTGTGTGTGTGTGTGTGTGTGTGTGTGTGTGTGTGTGTGTGTGTGTGTGTGTGCGCGCGCGCGCGCGCGCGTGTGTGTATGTATGTATGTGTGTGAGTGTGCGCGCGTGCGCGTGCACGGAGGTAAGGGGAAAAGGGATGAAAAGGGAAGAAGAGTCATCGTTAAGGCCTTCACTCACGACACGTGAAGACCATGAAATTTCCCAGTGCATGTGTGAACAGAACCTTTAGTTCAACTTGCCTGGAGTCTACTTTCGTCCCTTGGGTGAGGGTCGTCAGTACAGCGGGATCGGGGTTGTTTTGGACACCCCCCCCCACCCCCCCACCCCCCACCCCCCACCCCCCATTCCCTCCCGCTCCACGGTTGTGACGAAAAAGGGAGGCTAGTGCGGTGCCCAAGAGAAAGCACTCGGGGAAAGGTTTCTGATTGACAATTATAGAGCAGTTTGCATGGGAACATTCCACCTCCGCCCTCATTTACTCTCACAGTGGAATGAGCAACTCTCCTGTACCAGCCATCGAAAGAAATGTTCATGTTTCTCGTGACTGTTAGAAATACTTAAAGAATGGCTCGCGGGCTCTTCTAGGTGTATACATTTCAAAAGTGTTTGTGCTCCGAGTGACGGACAGACAGAATTAGAAGTACGTTCTAACAGCAAATGATGTATGAACAGCAAACAACTGACCCGAGTTAAGTTGCAATTCCACACACAGGCTTGGCGTGTGCTTACATTGGTAAAGTGTACAGATTCATACGATTCAACTGAACCAGACTGTCTTCGCCTAGGTTTGCTTTTGCTGACCTCTATCTCATAACCAAGGGAGGGAATGTTTCATCAACTTTAGTTGGTGTCCGGGGAGTGGTCTCTAAGTCGTAGCTTTTCGGTTTAGAGAGATGTGTGTGTGTGTGTGTGTGTGTGTGTGTGTGTGTGTGTGTGTGTGAGAGAGAGAGAGAGAGAGAGAGAGTCTCTCTCCAGTCCAGAGGGCAGTCAAATCAGATGGGCCAATGGCAAAGAAAGACCAGGGGGATGATGGGGCAACGGGAAAGGGAAGACTGGGGGGGGGGGGGAGGGGGGGAGAGATGGACCAACGGGAAAGGAAGACCGGGGCGTGGGGGGGGGGAGATGAGCCAACGGGAAAGGAAGACCAGGGGGGGGTGACTTCCTTTGTAGCGTGGAGGGTAGCCAAGAAAATCCTCGTTCCAACCACGAGCCATCACCGCATGATCAGACAAGCGCAGGGTGAAAGAGGGGGGGTGGAGTGGGGGTTGGTCGGGGGGGGGGGGGGAGAGTTCGGGGGTTGGCGACCGGCGTTACGGTTGTGTCAAAATTCTCCGCCCCATTATCGTCATCGTCATGCTCCGATCAGAGTATCGGCTGGCATCAAAGGTCAGCCGGACAGACAGAGGGAAGAGAGTGAGTGGGGGAGGAGGGGGGTTGAGGGTGTGAAGGTAGGCACTTAAAATGACATAAAACTGATTATTTTAACTGCAGTTTTGACAGAGAGAGAGAGAGAGAGAGAGAGAGAGAGAGAGAGAGATGGTGGTAGGTGGTGTGGTGGTCAGTTGGTGTGTCACAATGGTACCTAACAGAGATACACTATGAATTATCCTGTGATGGAAGCCAGTCTGAAGAAAGTCTCTTTGAGCGTGGGTTTAAGGATCCAAAATGTATGCCAAAGAGGTCGAAATGTGCCGTTAGTCTGAGTTGTTAATTGGACTATTTGATAACCAAGCATTGGCGGTTATATGAGCGCTTGCGAGGGCTAAACATTGAGTAAATAGCCTTTATTTGTGTCTGCTAAGAGATACCATCCCCCACCTCCATCCTCCCCTTACCAAACATCCCATTCCCGGCCACCGTGGCAAAGTAGTTAGCATCACAGACTCCTAGCTGGGAGGTCGTGAGTTTCATTCCCATTAGAGCCATGTAGGATTTTTCTACCCAGACTGGCTGCTATACAAAGTTAAGTTTGCCACAGGCTAAACTGGGAAGACTGGGACCACACAGCCCAGTTTCATCCACTGAATTGATGCGTCTCTGAGAGTGTTGCTCGAATTTCATGACCAACACTGCAGGTGTCTGTATCTCTTGGGCCTGGTTGACGCCGGGATATATTATGGACGGGCAGCGTAGAGTACAGCCCTGTCATGCAGTCTCAGGCTGGAATGGAAATTCGTAGCATCATCTTCATTATCCTCGTTCTCATCGATCAGCATTTAAAAAAAAAAAAGAGAAAAGTCTCAAATTCAGTAGCTTTTCATGCCCTGTTGTCATGGTGACCTCAGTTCCGATGTCCTCTCCACGTTTGTGGCTTTGGTTTGGTTCGTCGGGGTCACCAGTATCGGCAAATTCATGGGGACTGTTGTTGGACGGACGTGGTGGCGCCCTCCGGAGGGAGAGCTCACTCACGACACTTCC
>JADBJO010016112.1:0-12500 GCA_016801955.1 Conus betulinus | reverse complement strand
TATTGAGAAAGAGGGAGAGTATGTGTGTGTGCGTGTGTGCGCGCGCTAGCGCGTGCGCTTGTGTGTGCGCGCGTGCGTGTGTATGTTTATGTACGTTTAAGTGTCTGTGTGTGTGTGTGTGTGAGTGTGTGTGTGTGTGTGTGTGTGTGTGTGTGTGGGTGTGTGTGTGTGTGTGTGTGTGTGTGTGTGTGTGCGCGCGCGTGTGCGCGTGCGTGCGTGCGTGCGTGCGTGCGTTCGTGTGTGTGTGTGTGTGTGTGTGTGTGTGGTGTGTGTGTGTGTGTGTGTGTGTGTGTGTGTGTGTGTGATATAGAACCAAGATCTTGTAGTATGAAATAATAATAATAAAACGTAGATCCCTGTTTTGTTATCCTTTCGTATTGCAAGGCAGTGCGGCAGGTCATTGGGAATATTAAATGATGGTCTGCTGAAAGAGTTTGGTATGGTTAATACACTTGTCTATAAACAACGAAATAAACATTCTCTTAATTCAAAGAAAGTTGAGTGTAGTTTGTTATTCAGACGTAGTCTTGGAATACTGGGGGCTATGCAAATTCTCGTGGAGATCTGGAAGATATGATATCGCGAATTATTCAACCGAAAGCCAAAAAAATTGTCAGAAACCCCACTCAACCGATCTTGCGCAGGTGAGACTTTTCTGTGGCTTGAGTAAATCTCAATATCGCAAGGAAAGAGAGAAACAACGTGTAGCGCGTATTGGTATAAAACCTGTTATGAGGGAAACATAGTCGTAGCACATGCCCCCCTAACGAGCTGTCATGTCCATCATGTTGATCACATGATACAATTAGGACTAAAACAGGAAACGAGACGTGCCTCTGATTGACCAGATCTACTTAGTTATGCCCCTTGTTTTCGTATTACATAGAATAGATAAATGATGGTCTGCGTAAGAGTCTGGTTCGTTAGTTTGACGTTGAAGCTTAGCTGGTGACTGGTCTGCGTCGACCAATTAGTTGGTTGGTTGGTTGGTTTATTCCTAGGTTGGCTGATCGTGCATGTTGATGATTTCTGGATCAAAGTCGCTGATTTTGAACACTTTTTATATCGGTAATTATCAACAGACCGTGCACATGACAAGTGTGAGAACAAAAAAAGAGTGTGTGTGTGTGTGTGTGTGTGTGTGTGTGTGTGTGTGTGTGTGTGTGTGTGTGTGTGTGTGTGTGTGTGTGTGTAGGGGGGGGGGAACGAAGGTGTGCATGCAGGGAGGATGAAAGGCGGATGGGGACTGGTTGGGAGCAGGGGGTGGGGGAGAGAAAAAGAGAGGGAGAGGGAGGAGAGAGAGGGTGGTGTACACACACTTTCAGACTGGACTACGTGTTGATGTTACTGAGATTTTTGAAGACATCAAACAATAACGAATGTAGTAACTCTGTTATCCTCACGTTTTATTTCATTCTGTTTTATCTTATTTATCTATTTCTTCATTTAATTAGTCAATCGTTCATTTACTTATATATCTATCTATTTGTTTATTTGTTTATTCATTCATTTATATGTTTATTCATTCGGTTTGTTACTTACCTATTTCTTTATCTATCTACTTATTTATTCATTTCTCTATTTTTCTGTTTATTTTCTACTGATCTATTTATTGGATTTCTTTCCTTCTTTCTTTCTATTTGTTTATTCCTTTATTCGTTTATTTCATTTTGGTGTCTCGTTTTCCTCTCAATGATTCCCAGCCCACACATTCCAGCCCTGCACATACCCACTCACATCCCGGTTCCATCCTGTGGCAGCCCCTGTGCCGGCGGTCAAGCAGAAGTCATCGGTGTCAGGACGTCATGAGGCCACTCACCAGATGAGGCCCTGCACTGCTCTATATGATGGTCTCCCGTCGTTCACTCTCGCTTGCTTGTGATCGAACATACGCATGGCGGCCGGAGAGAGAGGGGGTGGGGTGGGGGAAAGGGGAGGAGAGAGAGACAGAGAGAGAGAGGGAGACACACACACACACACACACACACACACACACACACACACACACACACACACACACACACACACACACACACACACACACACAGAGAGAGAGAGAGAGAGAGAGAGAGCCAGCCAGCAGCCAGCCAGCAGCCAGCCAGCCAGCCAGCCAGCCAGCCAGTCAGACAGACAAAGAGACTGACAGAGAGATGGGCAGATAGAGAATTGGGCAGACGACTGAGGGACACAGACAGACAGACGGACGGACACATGGATGGATGGATGGATGGAAGGATGAATGCATAGACAAACAGACAGACAGACAGATAGATAGACAGATAGACAGATCGACAGTCAGAGAGACGGACAGACAGAGGAGATGAATAGATAGTTAGCTAGATGTATAGACGAACAGAGAGATAGATAATTAGATAAGCATATTTAAGTGTATGTGTGCGTGTGCGTGCGTGCGTGCATAGGGTTGACGCGTGTGCGCGCGTGCAGATAGGAGGCGTGACTCTGTGTTTGATGTATGTTTCAGGTGTTTGCGGTTGGATGGGATATAGGCTAAGGGAGGATTATAGTCTATTCAATGAACGAAAAACGTAATTTTTTTTGCCCCCCGCCCCCCCCCCCCCCCCCCCTTCGTCCTCCCTCCGTCCTCCCTCCAGCCTCCACCTGCTCCGTCCCCCTCTCCTCCCCACCTTCTCCGCTCCCACTCCCCCCCTCCCCCCCCCCCCCCCCCCCCCCCCCCCTTTCATACACACATACTCACCCTACCTAATCCTCCGACCCTCAATCATCCTTTCCACCTTCGCCCCCACCCCCCACCCCACCCCACCCACCCCACCCCCTCCCTTCTTACATGATGTCCATGTTGGCGAAGCATCAGTTGTACTTTGGGAGTCAGAATAGCTCATCAGTGGATTTGGCGAGTGAACCGACTCTGGGTATTAATCAACGGAACCCCCTGACCCCCCTCACCCCCCACCCCCCTCCCTCACCCCGGTACTAATGATGCCGACCAGTATAATGGGTGGGGGGGGAGGGTTGAGGGGAGGGGGGGGGGGTTGAGCAATCACCTGCCCGTCTTCATTCTCGGCCGGACAGACGAACAAACAACGAGCAAACAAGCAAAGAAACAAGCCTGTCGGCGAATGAGCATACACATGCATCAACAACCAAACAAAGCAAAGCAAAGTAAAACAAAAGAAATTTTAAAAAAAAACAAAATGACCGCACTGATATACATAATCATCAAATAATCCAAGCTGAAGCGAATTTGGCAGGCATTGTAACGCCTACAAGCTATGAAAACTCTAAGAAATGTAAAACACATTAAAAAAAAAATGTTGCTTAATCTGAGGAAGAGGTGGTGGGAGGAAGGGGTTGGGGGGTGGAGGGTGACAGGTATGTGTGGGGGAGGGGGTTGGACGGAAGTGGGGGTGGGGGGGGGGGGGGGGGGGGGGGGACGGGGAAAAGCTCGTGAGATTATGATTTGAAATTCCCTCTGCAAAACCGATGGCATTTTCCAGTTACCTGAACCCACCGCGAAGTGTTCGAATGGATAGTGAACGTCTCCGACATTTTTCCACCTACGTTGATTACTTCTGAGAATAAAGTTACGTTTTCTTCCACGATTTCCGGTTTGTGTATTTGTTTGTTTGTGTGTTTGGTTGTCGGTGCACTAACGCATCAAACTCTCAACCAATGTTAACGAAACTTGGTACCAAGGTTTAAGTGTTGCCTCCAAATCAATCCACTATATTTTGATGAGGATCCGTTCAGCCGATCCTGATCACTCTACCTGAGCGAACATCCAAGGTCCCTTCGAGAATATCTATTACAAATTATCCATTGAACATGATAAAGTGAAGTTAATGTTGGCGAGATGAGAACTGTCTGTAGAGAAACATCCTTTTCATGGAACGTTAGAACTTTCTAGCACTGTCTAACAAAGCCTATTTCGACGAGAAGGGGGGGGGGGGGGAGATTATTTTACTCCTTCTAATGCTTTCAACTGGCAGTAAAAAGTGTGTATCTGTATTACTTGCCTTGCCGAGACGTTGTTTTTCGTGTTACTGATAAATCATATTGCTCACAGAAGATGACGAAGTAGCTAGATAGATCGATAAATAAACACATGGGAAAAGAAATGTATAAAAGATAAGCGTATAAAAGGAATGACTAAACCAATCGATCAATCAATCAAAGAATGAAAGAGTACCTGTCAACCCTTAACCTTTCCTCCCTTGCTACAACAGTAAACACACCATCTGTTTACATTGCTTTACATTCTGGAGCGGAATCTGATCAAACGTGGATATGTCATCTATTTGACTTACATAGGAGACTGCGTTCACCCGAGTATCCTTCTGCTTATACCTTGGTTTCCAGTTATGCCCCTTGTTTTAACTTCGTGTTTCTCTCTTTTTTTTTTTTTACCAAAAGTAGATCGTCTGCCCTCTTTCCCCTCCCCCCTTCTACTTAACACACACACACACACACACACACACACACACACACACACACACACACACACACACACACACACACACACACACACACACACACACACACACACACACACACACACACACACACCAACACAAACACACACACACACACACACACACACACACAACACACACACGCGCGCGCGCGCGCGCGCGCGCGCGCGCGCGCGCGCGCACAGATTCTGAACTCATTTCAGTATATAAATTGTCATGCTTCGCCTTGAGACTTGTAAGAAAGCATGTACATCGAGTTTTATTTTCAAGTTTCACAACGACTGAATATTTGTTTTTTTTTTTCTGCCCGCACTTTCCTTCCAGCATGAGCCAGCTTGTGCAGATTGCACAGCGAGAGAGGAGAAGGGAGTGTTGCAGAAAGCAGCTGTGAGATGGAATATGTGATGCAGATGACTTTTAAATTAAAAACGATGAAAGAGCCTTCTCCAGGGGCTGGCATTCATCGTGTGGATACGCATGATGAAATGCAATCTCAATTGTGCGGGGTACGTGTGTGTGTGTGTGGTGTGTGTGTGTGTGTGTGTGTGTGTGTGTGTGTGTGTGTGTGTGTGTGTGTGTGTGTGTGTGTGTGTGTGTGTGTGTGTGTGACTTTGTGTGTGTATGTTGTTGGTTAATGCTAAGTGCCAAGAACTTCAATCACTGCTACCAAGTTGGGGGGGGGGGGGGGGGAGGAGGGTGGTACGTGCGTGTGTGTGCGAGTGTGCGTGCATGCGTGTGTGTATATGTGTGCGCGTGCGTGCGTGCGTGTGCGTGCATGCATGTTTGCATGCATGTGTGTATGTGTGTGTGTGTGTGTGTGTGTGTGTGTGTGTGTGTGTGTGTGTGTGTGTGTGTGTGTGTGTGTGTGTGTGTGTCTGTGTGTGTGTGTGTGCGCGCACGCGCGCGCGCGTGGATTTTGTTTTTTAAAATCTTGTCTTTCCATCCACCGTTTACAGCTTGTGCCAATACTTCAGCGAGGTCTGTCCAGTTGGTGGGCGTTCTGCCGTCAGCTGATTGGCTTCCGATTAGCTTGCCAGACTGGCTGATCGCTGCGCGTCGTAGAGATGAGAGATGGCACTGAACAAAAAGAACAGACGCGCGCGCGCCTCAAGCGCTGGCAACACTTTCCAGTAACTGAAAGAGAAAAGCCAGGCTTTTTTTTAAGTAAGTCGTGTACAGAACATATATTCTAGAATGTGTGTGTGTGTGTGTGTGTGTGTGTGTGTGTGTGTGTGTGTGTGTGTGTGTGTGTGTGTGTGTGTGTGTGAGAGAGAGAGAAGACAGACAGACAGACAGACAGACAGACAGAATCAGAGAGAGAGAGAGAGAGAGAGAGAGAGAGAGAGAGAGAGAGAGAGAGAGAGAGAGAGAGAGAGAGAGAGAGAGAATGTGTAAGATTGCATCGAACTACAAACAGAACACATGTGTACACGAACAACAGCAGCAGCAACGACAGAAAACAGATGTCTTTGGGCAGTCACAACTAGTAAACGCTACAGCATCAACCAAAACAGCAGAAAAAAACGTCACAAGCAAAATAAACAGAAACAGTGAAATTTGTTCAGTTTGTCTATTCGTAAAAGAGAGGCCGATAAACTTAAGTACGCATTGAAACTAAGTGTTCCGGAACAACATGGAAAAAAGCTTCAGAAACTTGATAATGAACTCAGATACTCAGTATTATCAGAGTTGTGTTAAATTTTGTGGCAAAATCAACTCGAAAGCCTCGTCAAACAATCACCTTGCTTCTCTGTCTAGAGAGATTAGAAGTTTACTACACAGAATGCGGTTAAATTCCCTTCGTACGAAGTTCTGTAAAAACATTAGATGTATGTGCGGAGAAAACACTCGGAGTAGGACATCTGTTAATCAATTGTCCAAGAGCAAGGGAATTATATCGTAAGTCGGGCGTTTGTAGTTTATCTGACGGATCCAGTCCGTCATCTGTGTCCAAGATTTTGAATGACTACTCTTTTCTTTCCTCAGTTTGTAAATGTTTGTACACAGCCCAGTGGGCATTTACCTTTGATGTTCTATCCTTTAATATTAGATTTTTTTTTTATTACTTAGCATTACTTACAGTACTCTTGCTCCTATGCTACACTCAGTTTGAAGCGTACTTGACACATCTACATACAAGCGCGCGCACACGCATACACACACACACACACACACACACACACACACACACACACACACACACACACACACACACACACACACACACACACACACACACACACACACACACACACACACACACACACACACACACACACACACACACACACACGCTCACACACAAACTCACATCCACAATTTGTCCTCTATCTGGCCATCTCCAATCTCAACTCATATCATAAGAAAGGTTTATTCATGCAACACATTTTCAAGAAACAACCACACAGTTAATACGCACATTTGATATACTTTAAACACATCGTCTGATATCACTTTTAGTGGAAGGACATTATACTGAAGAAGAAGAAGAACACACTCACACAGTGAGAGAGAGAGAGAGAGAGAGAGAGAGAGAGAGAGAGAGAGAGAGAGAGAGATGAAACGGAAGGAAGAAAGAAAGAAAAGAAAGAAACAAACAAACAAACAAAGAAAAAAAAAACCTACAAAGATACTAAGAAGACAAAGAACAAAATGCAAAGCATATAAACGTACTTCCAGTTTATCTTGAATACGCATGAGATATTCCACAAAGAGGAAAAAACGTTTTAAGCCATTACAGTCGTTAGTACCGGCTATAACGGTAAAATCAGGCATCATCCGTACAAATTTCCAGAAATTGAAGTCAGGGTTAGAAACTGAAGTCCCGAGGGGTAATGTCTGGCAGAGGAGGGAAAAGGGCGGGGAGAGAAGTGGCAGGGGTGGGGAGGGGGGAGGGGGGAGTGATGCCCTAACCATCTCGGTGAAGGAAGAGGTGGTTCTAGTTCTAGTCCAAGACGTGTAAGAGATCAAGCAGTCAGCCAAGCTGGTAGTCCAAGAATGAAAGAAAAGAACAGAGATTGATCAAAGTGAAGAGAATGACGAATGAGAGAGAGAGAGAGAGAGAGAGAGAGAGAGAGAGAGAGAGGGGGGGGGGGGGGGAGTAAGAGAAGGGGGAGGAGGGTAGTAGGAGAGGACGCAGGGGTAGGGTGAGGAAGGGATGGCTGATAGGGGGGAGGGGGGGGGGGCAGTTCACTATGACTGACATACGCTTCAGTCCAGAGTATTAAGCATCGCGCGCGGTCGAAGTGCCGAAAAGAGATTGACTGGAGTTTAATGGTAGGCCTGTGACGCTAGGGTAGGGGTTAGGGAGAACGTGAATAATGGCTGGGTTTTTCACACACACACACACACACACACACACACACACACACACACACACACACACATACATACATACACACACACACACACACACACACACACACACACACACACATAACACACACACACACACACACACACACACACACACACGCGCGCGCGCGCGCGCACTCACGCACGCATGCACGCACGCACGCAAGCGCGAACACACACACGCACGCACGCACATACACACACACACACACACACACACACACACACACACACACACACACACAAACACACACACACACACACACACACACACACACACACACACCACACACACACACACACACACACACAAACACACACGCATGCACGCGTGCGCATATGCTAAGGAATCGACCAGGACGGGAGACAGGTCCAGGGATCAGAGGGTCAAATCCAGGTTTCTGACTTGTGACAGCACAATGGCGGTGGGGACTTTCTTGTTTGGTTGTATTCATGAATGGTGACGTGTCACGCGGTGCCTTTGTTGTGTGCCAGGGCTCTCAATTATCTACATACAAACTGTCTTTTTGTCACTGTTAGCACTTTCACCCCCATCCTCCTTTTAACATCATACAGATCTAGAGCTTTGAGTCTTGCATTCTTTACCTTCATCATGTTCGAGTTCATTCTGCCCAATTTTGTATATTGTAGAAAGCCTCTTGAAAAGACTACTAACCTGAACAAATCATGCAATGATCTTAGTTTCCATGGGTATACGGGACAGGTAATCTTATGCTTACCTTTCAGTGTATACTATTAGTTCAGTTGCTTCTGGAACTTGCGGGTGACATTCACCCTAACCCTGGACCAGATAACATCGACCTGGATGGATTTTCCATTGTCCATCTGAATGCGCGCAGTTTGAGTAGGAAAATTCCCTTAGTTCAGTGCGAAGCAAGCTGCTTTGATGTTATAAGTGTATCAGAAACATGGTTTTCAGAAACACAGCTGATGAGGACGTCATGATCCCTGGGTTTTCACCCTCCTCTTAGGTGTGGACAGGCCTGGAGACGCACATGGTGGTGTCGCTGTGTATGTAAAAACTGAATTAATCTGTAAACCCAGGCCTGATATGAGTGTAGCAATTTAGAAAGCGGTATGGGTGGAGACTAAAACTGGGTCAGGACACATTATTGGTTGGAACATTCTACAGGCTCCTGAGGTTAATGTAGCTTACTGGGGCTTAATCGACCAATCAATCCAGCTTGCAGGCAAGACTCCTCATAAATATATTGTTCTTGGAGATTTCAATGCTGATTGTGCAAATCAACTCCCATCTCATCTCCAGAATATAATGATTACAAATAGTTTATTTCAACTGGTTAAGAAACCAACCCGTATTACTGAACAATCTTCAACATTACTAGACCTTATACTTACACCATGTCCTGATATGATCCAAAACCACGGATGTAATGCCTCCGATCTGTAGTGACCATTCATCACCGTATGCTGTCTTGAAAAATCATCATAGGCCCACAACACTTGCTACAGACGCACAATTTATAATACTCGAATTTAGATGTTGCAAAATTGATTACCGAATTATCAAATACTAATTGGAATGCAATTCTGTCTTTAGATTCAATTGATGATGCTGCTGAAAAAAATGTCAGAAGTACTCATGAACACGGCAAAACTTTGTATGCCAGTTAAAGAAATTACAGTCAATGAACGTGATGCTCCATGGATAACTATTGAAATAAAAAAAAATTATAAAAAAGAAAAATGCCATTCACAGATTAGCCAAATCCTTGAATTTTGGTTGGACATGGGCATTATTTTGTCGAATCCGTAATGACCTTACAGACAAAATCAGATTAAGAAAGGCTGAGTACGCGCTTGAGCTTGATAGTCGTATTTCTTTCTCCTTGCGGTTTTGGATCAAAGGACTGGTGGAAACTAGTAAAAACATTCATTTCAACCAAAGGTATGCCTCAAGACGATATTCCCCCAATAGAAGAAAATGGTGTAGTTTACTACTCCATGAAAGACAAAGCAACTGTATTCATACATACTTTGCTGCGCAGTGGTTCGGTGGATGGTGGAGCTGAGATTCCTGGATTAAATGAAACTCAACGGGTCCATAGACCAGTTGACTCTTTCCACAAATATAGTATTGGAAATATTGAAAAGTCTTGACTGTAAAAAAAGCAGTAGGGCCTGATTTAGTCCATAACAAAGTGTTAGTAGCTGCTGCAGATGTTATCTGTGAACCATTGACTTTTTTGTTTAACCGTTCATTAACAGAATGTAGGTTTCCATCTGTATGGAAACTGCCCCATGTAACTCCAATATTCAAAAAAGGGAGACAGAAATAAGTGTGGAAATTACCGCCCCATTTCGCTCTTGAGCTGTGTAGGCAAAGTGCTGGAGAAATGTGTTCAAAAAACATGTTTTCAAATACCTCACAGATAACAATCTTTTGGCAACTGCTCAGTCTGGGTTTATTCCACATGACTCGACTGTCTTTCAACTTCTGAGTATATACGATGACTTTTGCAAATTTTTAGAAGCTAAAACAACTGCACAAGCAATTTTTTTTTGACATATCTAAAGCCTTCGATAAAGTGTGGCACAAAGCATTATTACATAAACTGTCAGCTTTGGGTATCCGTGGACAACTTCTCGAATGGTTTACTGACTATCTAAGAGATCGGTCCCAGGCTGTTGTTCTAAAAGGGAGTAAATCGTCCTACCTTCCAATATCAGCAGGTGTTCCGCAGGGTTCTGTTCTTGGACCACTTCTATTCCTTGTCTACATAAATGATATTGCACATGATATTGAATCGATTTATCAAATTATTTGCAGATGATACTAGCATATATCTGGCGTAGATAATACCCAACTCAGGACAGAAATTTTAAAACTCAGATCTTGACAAAATAAGAAAAGTGGGCTTCTGCTTGGAAAGTAGAATTCAACCAATCCAAAACTAAATTATTAACAATTTCCAATCACACAATACCCAAACACAGCCCTTGAAATTCAGTGATGTGATATTACAGGAATCAGACTCCCATAAGCATTTAGGTGTAATGATACAAGTAACTGTAAATGGGACCTCCATATCAAATCTATTTTATCCAAGTGCCGTGTCCTTATTGCATGTCTTCGGACATACAAGTAGTATAGATTGAGTCGTAAATCTCTTCTTACTATGTATAAATCATTTATTCTACCTCATTTTGACTTCTCAGATGTTATTTGGGACAACTGTACAAATAAACAAAGCGATGATCTTGAAAACCTCAATTTGGACGCTATTAGGACAATCACTGGTTCAGTTCGTGGTACTAATCATCAAAAACTATATAATGAATCAGGACTAACGTCCCTTAAAGAAAGACGTCGTCGTCATAAACTCATATTGTATTTCAAAATTGTTAATGGCACTGTGCCATTGTATTTAGTTGAACGTCTTCCTCCTAGTAGTTGCTTCAATCAATCCTTATCACAGACGAAATCCCCAGGAAAAGACAAGTACCAAGGTGCAGACTGGAACTGTATAAATCATCATTCTTTCCTTCCACTACTATTCTTTGGAACAGTCTTCTGATAACATTAAGCAGTCTGATTCTCTTAGTTTTTGTTAAGCGTTACCTTAGTAATACAGATACAGTTGTTCCTTCTTATTATTATTTGCAAGACAGACAATCTGAAATAATAATTTGCAAACTGAGACTGGAAATGAGTGACTTTGAACAGTGACTTATTTAAACGACACCTGTCAAACAGTGCAGCATGTAACTGTGGTTATCCTGTTGAAGACGCCAGTCACTTTTTGTTTGCACTGCCCACTCTTCCAGTTAGCTCGAACTCAGACAATAGCGTTACTGCCTAATGACATAAAAGCAGATGCTAAAATTTTGTTATGTGGTGACCAAGACAAAACCTGCACTGAAAACCTGCAATGTTGATTACAGTTGGTGATTTTATTCGCATGTCTAACAGATTTATCCGCTAATAAACCTCCTCCATCTTATGAATGATGTGTCTTTTTCCACCATATGTTCAGCATTCTTTCTCCTTCATCTGCTACACTAGTGTATAGTCTGCCTCCATGAGCTTACCTACTGTAGTGACAAAAATCTCAAATATGTTACAAATACCTACTGTAGTGACTTAAAATCTCAAATATGTTACAATCTTAAAAGAGGTCTTTGGCCTACAGCCTGCCCTGGCACAAATAGTTTGTCCTAATTGAATGTTTTGCCTCGGTGTTGGATTTTCCTTTTCCTTGCTTTGCTCTTCCCTCCCTAAAATTTGTTTCAGGTTATTATTTATCTTCAGATTATTTCTTGAATGCAAACGTTCATGTTCAACTTTTTGCAGCCAATCCATTGTTTTTATATTGATGGAAGCTTCATGTGTAGTCGATTAGGAGCGGGGGGGGGGGGGGGGGGCGGGGGCGGCTTCACCACCTCCCCCAGAGAGATGAGAGAGAGAGAGAGAGAGAGAGAGGAGAGAGAGAGAGAGAGAGAGATATGGCAACTCTTCTATAGAAACAAAGTAATGATTGAACATTGTTCACTCAAGTTAGCGGCAACGGGTTTGTAAATCTTTCGCCAAGATTGTAACTTCCAGTGTAAGATACTGTTTCCATGGAAACAAGATTGTCACTTCCAGTTGTAGATACTGTTTCCATGGAAATGTGCACATGCATCGCCTACCATCATATCACTCAATCAGTG